>CM046437.1:62445125-62722533 GCA_025506505.1 Flaveria sonorensis
TTAAATCTTGATATTGACGAATATTACTAACGTGATGATACTAACAACTAACAACTAACAACAACCAGCCGTTAAAAAAAACTACATGAAATTTAATACCAATGTGATAAAATAAATATTTTCTATGGAGGGTTGTTATCATTTCCTATTTGAAATTAGAAGATTAGATAAATGAATTAGAAGATTAGATCACAACTAGAACATTCTACTAAAAAGGTTTTGACTAGAAGGATCGTATTCATATAATACTACCATGAGGATCATGATTTCAACACGTTTTTTCATACTAAATAAATCACATTCATTAATTTGTGTAATCTCTAGCCAGTCATGTATTTTTATTATTGTATCGTAGAGTCCGTTTATTCACGTACATTGTGTACAAATCATTGATTGTATCTTATGCCGGACATTTATTATAGAGTTAATTTTAATTATGCTCCTTGGACTAAAGTAATCATTTCTTTTAAAAAACTAAAACAAATTTATCTCTTCAAAAGTTAATATGTTGTTTTAATTTCACTAAAAAGTTTTATTAGTTGTTTCAATTTTATCCAAGATAATAAGTTTTTGGAGTAAAATTGAAATACATATGAAACTTTTGAAAGTAAATTAATGTTTTAATATTTTTCAAAAAATAGTTATTTTTTAACAAAACTTGAGGAGTAAAATTAAACTTGACTTTTTATTATATAAACATAACATCTTAGCTTTACGTTCGATTAGACCCATCCCCTAAACATTTTGACCAGTCACATTATAGCCTCACGTTTGATTACATAGATGTTTCATTTGGTTATATATACATGCGCATCTTATGTTACCTAATTCAAAAAGATTAATTAGAGTAATATATCATAAGAGCCAAGATTTATTTGTATACTATATGTTCAATAATAGAAATCTAGACTATGCGTAAAGTATATAGTTCAATTGTCACACTCAATTAGTTGCACTTCCACCAGTATGATTACACATTTTAGGCTTAATCACTCTTCAACCACACATCAACATACTTCCATAATCACTGAGAGAGTGAGACGTCATGGCTTCATCGACATTTCGCATACACAACATCCTCTAATATGCTAATACTAACTGATTGTCCGTATCCTCAAGGCTTCGGTCTAACTGGTTGTTCGTTATGGTTAAAACTTATTCTTAGCTCGGAATGGCTAAGAATACCTAGCTCACTTATCAATGCAGATCCGGACTCGAAGGGCTCTCTCCACCGCACTGCTACAAGGCTCCGTACACCTTATGAGGATTTGTGTAGCAACTTTATCCAACAAGCTATAAGATGGATTTCTTAAAGGGACCTAAAATATTTTGCTAGTCAAAATCAAATCTCATTAGTGTTTAAATTTAGACATTGTTTACAATCAGCTTTTTTATTCTTAACTATATTATTACATTAAAAAACAATACTTATTTTCTCTTAATTTCAATTGAATATTTTTGTACATTATCATTATCTTTTTATCTCTTCTCAACTCACAACATTTTAAACATATAAAATTTATAAGGACAAACATGTTTAACCAAATATAATATGAACAGTATATTTTATCTCTCATCCACTCACACCATTCATATAATATAAAAAACCACTTCCAAATAATAGATAAACATACTCAGAATACTCTAAGAATATAAAACTTAACTAGTCCTATTGAACATTCTTTTAACCGGTGATCTTATCCTAACTTTTTATAAACTTTTAGACATTTACAACAACATATACCCAATAAAACTCACTCAAACAAAGTTACGATAATCTAAGAGGATGAGATATTGGCAAATCTACTTGTAATGTATTCTATAAAGATTATTTTTATTTTGATATAAATGTCATGTCAAAGGTGCCACAATGATAGCCCAAAAGTAGATCCATCTGGTGGTGTTGGGGGGGGTTTATAAATTATAAGTCTTGAAAATATTTTTAATAAACCTTGAACTCATAAGTAATAAACTTGAAAGAAATTTAAAAAAAAAAGGTGCCACTTGTTGAGTGCAGCCGCATTTTGACTTGAGTGATGGGACTAGGATCGCAAACGAACCGAACGAACACGAACAAGCCCTTGTTCGTGTTCGTTCGTTAAGAAATAAACGTGTTCATGAACTGTTCATGAACACTTACCGAACGAGATTCTTTGTTCGTGTTCGTTCATTAAGAAAATGAACATGTTCATGAACTGTTCACGAACACTTACCGAACGCAAATGAACACAAACAAAAGCAAACGAACACAAACCAACCGTTCATGAACATGACGAACACAAAAAAGCTCATAAACACAAACGGATAAATTGATTATAATTTATTTTAGAATAAATTTACATTTTTATTACAACATTACATAAAATCAATCAAAAATAAATAAATACTTAATATAAATATAAAAAAATACTTGATATAATAATCATAAAAATAATAACAGAAAAGTTAATATATAAATGAACACATTAACGAACATAAACGAACACATTATCGAACGTTCACGAACGGACATTAACGAACATAAACGAACACATTATCGAACGTTCACGAACACAAATGAACGAACGCGACTTGTATTCATGTTCGTTTTTAACTAAACGAACGGAATTTTTCTTGTTCGGTTCGTTCATTTACTAAATGAACGAACATAAATGAACTTCCCGCCGAACGGTTCACGAACTGTTCGCTGAACGTTCAGTTCGTTTGCAGCCCTAACTGGGACCAACAATTATGTTTTACAATGATTTCAAGTGGGCCATCTAGTTGCTTGAAACATTGAAAACATAACGAGTTAACGACTATAGAATTAGGGATGGTAATAGTTTGAACATAGCACAAAATGTTTGTAATTCAAGTCACAAACATGATTAAAAAACTGTGTTTAATATCCGGTTCGATACCCTCGAATGCTCGTTATTCATTATCCGTTGGGTTCTTAAGTATATTATGAGTAACAAGTATATCCATTCATGGTTTATGTAATTAGATACTGCATGTTTAGTATCTATAACCTAAAACTTAATCTTAACCTCGCCTCAAAAACAGATTTGAAACATCAAATACTCAACGATATTTTTAAATCTATGATTTTAAAAATTATTTCAAGTTTCTAAGAACTCAACATACTATATATTATATAAATTAGAATATATAATATCTTAATACATTCCATTTTGATTCTGTTAAACAAGTGTGTGTAATCAAACGAGTATCCTGATACCATATCTGTATCAAACACGTGAAATTATTAAAACTTATCTCATACCCTAAAATTATCCTATTACTCATCCTAGAATTACTTTTAACTTTAATTTTGTTCATAGCCCTAACTCATACACTAACTCAACCATATCAAGGGTCGGACCTTTTGTCACTGACTTAACAAGCACTCAATAAAGAATGACTGCAAAGTCAAAAAAGTTTAGTAAGAACAGGACTGATTGTTGAAATTTCTAACAAGACATGAAATTTGTACATAACTTGGAACCGTGACGTATATACAGCCAAACCAGAAGTGGCCACCATTAACAGACTGCAGTAAGACCAGGAAAGTCAGTATTCTACTAACCAGGGATGGCTGCAAAATGGTACCCTTGTGCACCCCTCCATGAATAATATGCAATTCGAGTCTCGTAAACCCTAAACAAATTATCATTATCAGCAATGCTAACAAGAAACATACATGCTTTACATATCTGATTGACTAAGGTGCATAAAAAACATTATACTGATTGGAAACTACTCGAAATGTGCAAATTAACTTGCATGAAACGTGTGAGTTGGCAATGGGTCGAATGGGTAAATTTTATGTAGGTTGGATTGGACTGTCACCATCTCTTTGTCCATTCTTTTTAATAAAACGATTTTGGAAGTTATGAACAGTTTGGTAAACTTTGGGAGAGTTTTTAACCGTTCAATCCGTCCCCCTTTTAAGCTAAATTCTATAGATATAAAAGTACAGCCCATATGGATCAAGTCTTACATACATAAACGGGTCAATTAGGGTTGTTTTCTATTTCCAATGGGTCTAAAACTTTGAAGATCACCTAAAAAGAAAACATGGCAAATGGGTCAGAAGTTGCCCAAAATGTTTTCAAATACTTATAACCTCATGAGTGGCTTTACTGTAAAATACATATTATTTTTATAATCTTACCTAATACATTCCCAAACCCTATCAAAAGTTTTGCTAAAGATGGGATTTACTGGGTTTGGTTGTGGTTATGATTAATCATACTTAATACATTATTCATCTATAAAATTTTGAACAAAATGGAAAGAAAAAGTGCAAACAGGTCAGTCCAGCCTCACCCATTTGGACTCGCTACCCAACATACCAGATTCACCCTCTAATATATGGATTCAAATTAGCACCTCTAATTGGTCCTGATGACTTGTAGAATGAAGTGAATATAACTAAAATACCTGGGAGGAAGGTGAGTGACCCGAGTCCAAACAGGCCATATGCTTGGGATCTGTCACCATTCATATGGCCTGTGAAGATGAATAATGAAAGGAGTAGTAGCACACATCCAAACAAGAGAAGAAAAAGTGCAAGCACAACAGATTTCCATGGGACTTTATCCATTGTTTCTGCTGACATGTCAAACCTAGGGTCAAATGTGCCTTCACTACCAACATTGTCTTCATCAACAGCAAGGCGAGTGTAATTAACATTCCGTCTAGACGTCATATCTGCTGGTTTCAGATCTGAAGTATCGAAAACAAATTCTACAACACCACAAGCATCCAATCCAAATTTAACTCACCTGCTTTCAACAAATGGCATAGTAAACGCCAAGTATGATTAAGTTACATGTAAGGCCTACATCTCAAACACATGACCTTTGATAAAATAAAGTCAAAATCAAACAACTAAATAATTGCTAAAACATGACCAGAATCATACCCCACATGAAAAACCCAGGACAGGTTCATTTGGAATATACAATCATTAGATATCTGTCCAGGACATTAAGATAAAGAAAACATAATTCAGTTTTGGAAGAATTATTCCAGCCTAAACATGGTTGTTCGTTTTAAGGGTTTGAGAGGAAAGATAATATTCTTTCTATTGATCAATGATCATAAACAATCCTAGAACCTTTACTTTAAGGGTTTGAGAATTTTCAAAAAGCAATCCTAGAACCTTTATTTTAAGATGAACATTAAATAATCATCATCAAGTGGATCCACGGAGTTTGGTAGGGGTAGCACAAATATATTGGCTCGCTTCCACAACTAGATGTTTGTTAATCGGGTTAAGTTATGTTACGGACTGAAATCGTTGCAAGGTATGGGACTTGTCTCACATCAGTTGTATGGGCAACAAATGTGGGATTTTAGAGACCAAATAGGCTCCATCGCCTATCAGACTAGTCTTTTGAATTGAGTTCTCATGTTTAGTCCATAACAAGCTACTTAGCATTTTATTTGGTTTGGTTTTTGGATTCGAATATTAATGTCAATAGTAACAAAAGGCTTCAACATTATAATTAACCAACTTCAACAATCCAACAAATTCAACAATAGCTTACTTGCTTAATCTCTTAAAAACCTCAACCAAATTTCAACAATTCGAGTATTCAACAGTTGCCTAAACTCTAAAGCCCTAAGCCAAATATCTAAAAATTCAAGTATTCAACTATCCGACCCTAAATTCATTTTTATAACTTGCCAACAGAACCAACAATTTCAAAATTGTGGCATGACAAGATAGATGGTTCCCTTTCTACCAATGATCCTTAGCCCAACTGGTTAAGGTGAGGTACCCATAACATGTAAATAATGAGAGGTCATGGGTTCAAGTCTCACTCTGAGCAAAAATGCTTAGAGTTGAGCCAGGGGGTTTTCTCAGCAATGGATTTCCTCCTGAGGGGGTTGGGGTGTGTGGTCCCGGCTGGAACCGGATAGGTGAACCCGATTAAGATAACACCTATTCTTCGAAACAGGGTCGCACATTTTCCGTTCAAAAAAAAAAAGATGGTTGCCTTTCTGCTTCTGATTCCCCAATCATTAAAGCTTTTGCATTGGTAGATGTTCGGCCTTTTTTTGTTAGTATTTGGATCCATATAATGGGCTCAAAACACATCTTTTACTAGTTCTAGTTTTGTTATACACTTACAATAGTCTCAAACATAGTCAAAGGCTAGTGATACGGGATAAGTTTTTGCTTAATACATTTGACCTCTTAGTTTAACGTTGGGCTTACGAATTGAGGTAATAATTTTTTAATGAATAACATAAATTATGAGCTCAATATTTCTCGAACTGGACTGCTGACATTAATTAACAGGTAGCACTGACACTGAACAGAAATTTCATATTCCTTTTATACTTCCTAGGCCAAGTTGGTAGGTATCCTAAGCTACCCCAGGCTCCAAGGTACCTCTGCCTCTGAGGACTGATCATAGGACTCTATATATTGGAAGCTAAACTAAACACAAACAGTAATTTTCAAGGAAGTAAGTATACAAGGCTGCCCATCACTTAGAGATGATGTCCATGGAACTAAAGACAGCCAATTTCACATCTATATTACTCTTGAATGTGCAATATCAAATGAGCCACCCAAAGACGATGACAGAAGTTTGTAGTTTTAATGGGTTGGATACCTTCTACATGCAGTTCATCCGTAACTTCAGCATTATTCTGTCACCAATCATAAACTGTTTGAAGAATGCATGGAAGCTGAAGAGAGTTTCAATCTGACAAGTAGAAGTTGACGACAGCCTCATTCTTATTAGTGCCTGATTTTTACATAGTCGTTGAACAAGAGTTTGAGGCAAGAAGAACTAGGATCAGTGCAGTATCAATTAAAGGCAAACCAGTTGCCTATCATAGCGAAAAGTTGAACAACGCCCAACAAAAATGGCCTGATATGTGACCAATAATTATACGCAACGGTGTTTGATGGGAACACTATTTAATACAAAGAAAGTTTGTGGCTTACTTCGACCACCAAACTCTCAAACACTTTTATTCACAGAAGCATCTCGTTAAGTACTCGCAAGATGGACGACCTTCTTAGAGAAGTTTAACTATGTCATCAAACACAAATCTGGAGCCTCCAACAAGTTTGTCGATGCTCTTAGTAGAAGATCAACTCTCCTTGTTACCATAAGTAATTAGTAATGAGGTTGTTAGGTTTGAGTTCATAAAGAGATAGAAGACAGACGGCGACTACAACAAGATATGGGAGTAAGTTGAGATGACAAAACACAAGGGTGATTTTCTGATACTCAATAGTTGTTTGTTTAAAGGAAATCGGCTTTGCCTTCTCTAAACATCTCTACGTGAGAACGTGATTACAGAATTACATGCGTGAGGCTTAAAAGGCGATTTGGGAAACAAAACCGTAGTTGTTGTTGAACAGATGAATTTTGGCCTCAGCTAGAATAGATGTGGGAAGCTTTGTCCGGAGATGCATAGCATGCAAGAAGGTGAAGGATGGTCTCAAAACACTGGATTCTACATGCCACTTCCGGTTCTATCAAGTCCATGGGAGGACATCTCCATGAACTCTGTTCTGGAGCTCTCTTGAACTCAACTTAGGGTGTTTTGTGGCTTCCACGAACTCAACTTGGTGTGAATTTAGTATTTGTGGTTATGGAGAGCTTCTTAAAGATGGCTTACTTCATTTCATGCAAGAAAACCTTTAACGCGTTCACATAGCCAAATTATTCTTTCAAGAGATTGTGTATACACATGAAGTACCAAAGTCTATCACTTCTGAAATGGATAGCAAATTCTTAGCTTGTTTTTCGCTAACCTTAGGAGACGCTATGGCACGAAGCACTGCTCACCCTAAAGCAGATGGTTAAATCAAGCAAGTAAACCACACACTTGGAAAGATGATCCATTGTCTATGTAGGTAGAAACCAAAATGTGAGATGCCCACCGATCCAAGAACAATTCACCTATAACAATATGGTACATAGCTCCACATGAGCTTCTCTAATACTCTACAAGCATTCGCCTCAACATGTGGTGGATTTAGTTGACTTTTTGGGAAATGGACACCAAAACCAAGAACTTGGTATAAGACACATACGCCACATAGGCGTATTAAGACGTTTGAGATGGAGATGATGTCATGATCTACCTATGTAAGAAACTAAGAATTGTTTCTAATGGGAACCTATAGCAAGCTAAGTCAAAAGAAGTATCATTCGTACAAGATCGTATGTGTTAGGATTCAAGCAGCGCAGCGGAACCAAGACACGAGCACAAACGAATATCACACAGACAGAAAATAAACGACACAAGGATTTAACGTGGTTCGGTCGATGTGACCTACGTCCACAGACTGAAACTAGGGTTTTCTTTATTTGCTCAGTATAAAGATTACAAATACATGACAGGGTATATATAGAGACTAATTAGGGTTAACAACTTGATAAACAAGAAAACTAAACATGGGCCCAAGCCCAAAGCCTTCACAAACCCAACACTCTCCCACTTGAAGGCTTTGAGATAAATTGTAGCCTGCCATTCAAGTACAAAGCAACCCAGTCGTCCAGTAACTTCAGTAATCTTTAAACAAGTCTTCAGTTCCCAAAGAACAAGAAAAGACTTCATCAGATCTCCTAGTTATAGCGACCACTCATCATCAAGTACTAGAAGGGCCAGTTGAAGCTCCCCCGAGCTCCAACTCAGTCGTGGCTAGTCCCGCTAACGACTCATCCTCCATCTTAACTAGTTTGGACATTCCACCGGATTCAAAGATACACCAAGGATCACCATCACTCTCTAAATTCAGCAAACAATCATTAGGAGAGAATTTTTCAGTTGTATTCTTTAAAACCCAACAGTTCTTTGTAACTGTACCCGGTACACGTCCCATGCTCCCACTATCACCGAATCCCCTGAATGTTTTAGACTTTTGAACTCGTTCATCTAACATCTTTGCTCCAGATTTCATGTTTGCAAAATGAACTCTCTTAGCACCAGATTTAGCGAACCGGATTTTGTCGTGCTTAACCGGGACGGTCATACATTCCTCAGCAGGTACCTTCACATTCTTCCTAGGTTTAGATGAACTCCTTCCTGACTCCTACTGTTCCTGTTAAGATCCCGACCCCTGCCAATAATTAACAACTCACTATATGATGATTCACCCAAATTCTTTCTTTTGATATCTTCACCCATAACTAGATCCCGAATACCATTGAGAGTGAAACCCTTAGTCCCCATAGAACTTGAAATTGCAGTCACAGTTCCAGACCAACTATCAGGCAAAGACGACAACAGTAGTAGAGCCTGAACTTCATCATCAAACTTAATTCCAACATATACAAGTCTTGTTAAGATTGAATTTAGATTGTTAATGTGAGCAATCATTGAGCTTCCTTTTTTCATCCTTGTGTTCACCAGCTCCCGAATCAAGAACACATTATTCGCCGCAGACGGTTTCTCATATATATTTAACAAAGCAGTCATCATACCAAGAGCCGTGGTTTCCTTAATGATGTTAAAAGCAATATTTTTCGTCAAAGTCAATGTAATAACCGCACGAGCCTTCTTGTCCTTTGATTCCCAATCAGCTTGTTCTATTTCCGCAGGTTTTTCTCCTAGTATCATATCCAAGTCCTTTTGACATAACAATGCTTCTACTTGCATTTTCCACCAACTAAAATCAAAAACGTTAAATTTCTCGATCACAACCTTCCCGTCTTCAGCCATCTCAAACAGCAAATAAGAAGAAAATCGAAACAGTGAACAGACACAGCAATGGCACGGGCCTGAACTTGACGACTGTTCTACTGAACACTGTCAGTTGACCAATTTGCTCCTACAAAAACCTTTGCAGACAAATCTAAACCCGAAAACACTTTTCTTTCACAAATAAACGGTTCCCCAAACAGTTGATAATAATCCGTCAAAAATAGAAACTTAAAAACACAAAACACTAACTTTACTCGACGAATCCAAGAGTTCTTCACCAAACCCTAATCGACAGCTCAAAAGGTTTCAACTTGGTACTAAATTACTATCTCGAACAGAACTCGGCTCCAAGGTATTTTCCGGTTTCCATTCGACTATAACCGCCAACAAACCAAGATCCTAACCGACTTCAATCTTCGAACGGGATAAACAAACCTCTACGAATCGTCTTCCGTGCAACGAATCGTGTATTCAACGAGCCAAGGCTCTGATACCACTTGTTAGGATTCAATCGGCGCAGCGGAACCAACACACGAGCACAAACGAATATCACGCAGACAGAAAATAAATGACACAAGGATTTAACGTGGTTCGCTCGGTGTCACCTACGTCCACGGGCCGCAACTAGGGTTTTCTTTATTTGCTCAGTACAAAGATTACAAATACATAACAGGATATATATAAAGACTAATTAGGTTAACAACTTAATGAACAAGAAAACTAAACATGCGCCCAAGCTCAAAACCTTCACAAACCCAACAGTATGAAAGATAAACAACAATTCTTGTGTCATTAATCTTCGTCCATATCTAAGTCGTTAAACGTGGATAATGTTTACAAACATTACCCTACCAACACCTCTATTTATCTTGAGAGCTTGGGATTGAGTTCTACCCAAGAGCCATTGAACTCTTACGTGAACCTGGACTGGTATACAAAAACAAGGCAGAAAAGAGGCCAATTTTAAAAGGGCACAAACTTCTCTTTCCTGCGGAAGCTACCTTCTCCTAACTTTCAAAGTCGAGCACTTTCTTCATTTATTTCCTTTTATGTGTAAACACATTAGTCCTACCATATTTTTTTTATCTATTGCCTGCCATATTTAGACTCGCACTATAAAAGGGAGATTGATGTAACGGTTTGGCGTTGAATTTGATATCTATTATCTTCTTTTGAGATATCTCTCTATGTAATAGCATCTCTCTATGTGATACACGACTGAATGCGATTCTGTTCTGCATCACAAGTACACACCTAAGTGGTGATTCTAGGAAAAACTAAAGATAAATGTATGCTTTGATATATGTATGTATGGATAAGAGAGCACTAAAGTATAAACACATAAGTCAATAGAACTATTCATGCATTAATTACGTACAATAATTACACACTAAACAAAAAACTTAGCATGTTTGAGCTTTTATTTAGTGTTGCATAGTTGCATACTACTCAAAGTTTATTTTATCCTTTACTGATCTTTCACACACATAAAAGCATGCAATACACTATTCTGATGATCCACTTTCTTACACAATCATTTACCTAATCACCCAAATCTGATTATTAACCTTAAATAGTCTAAAATTTATAATCATAATAACTATACTCAAAGCTGAAATTGGACTTCAAGTTACAATAACTAGACTACATTATCAATATATAACCGCTCCCTAAGCAACCAGCTCGTAAGAAACACAATAGACTCTTGGTACCTTAATCAACCCTAAAATAGACGAGAATTGGGTAAAATTCCGATTTGGTGACGATTAATTACAATAGAAATCAGCTGGACCACAGAATTAAGCCATTAACCTAGGTTTAAGACATACACAGACTGTAATCAAGTGATTGAAATGACACAACCAGAATTTAACACAACTGTATACGATTACCTCAGGAAATCGATGATCCATATTTAAGGTAAACGAGCGCTTTCACCTTTCGTTATACAATTTTTTTGGTAATAAGTTGTGATATCAGAGTTGTTCGTCGATCAACAGAGAACGTTCTTGTTAATTAGGTTTGCAAGAATGATGCTTTTTAATTTTTATAAAAGTGAATAAAAAATGACTTGGGGGTGTTTGGGATTTGATTATTTTGTCGAGAAGTTAGTTTTTAAAAGTAATTCCCTCTTTTTAACTATTTAAAATCTGCTTATTAGCTTTCTATTTTATGTTTTCAAACATATTTAAAGGGAGTGTTTGGGATTGTTTTTTAAACTGTTTATTAATTTTTTTAATAAGTTAATAAGTTAGTATGGACTGACTTATTAACTTATTTACCTCACAACCATCACATTGTCAAACACTATAAAATGATTTTTTGACTTTTTAAAAGTTAATAAGTTAATAAGTTATTTTGATAAACAATCCCAAACACCCCCAAAAAATAGAAATCCCAAACACCCATTTATATTTTATTAAGAATGTCTTTTTACCTCCCGTAAAATGACTTGCTTGGACATAGCAGACTAAATTTCTGATGGTAAAAAATAATTACAATAGGTGTTTCCCGCCCAAAAATCACTACAGTACAAGGTTGACCCAATAAGGCGACACCTCAAAATCGATTTTTAGTCGTCTCATCTTAAGGCGCACCTCAAAAGTACACCTCTGACATGATATTTTTAACCATTGTTTTAAAATTTTGATGGTAGAGATATATTTGGTGAATCTATAGTGAACTCTCTTGTAATGAATAGTTTTAGATCCAATATGCCTCTTGTGTGTTGGTTGCAAATACAAAGATAAATTATGCTCTTAGTGTTTTCCTTTCAACTATGATTGTGTTTTTTTTCTTCCTAAATGCTATCTTTTATCTATGACAACATAATTCATCAATCGTAGCATGTGCACCTATAAAATCCTTTAATTTTTTAACATATAATGAATGTCATTTTTTTTATATGTGCCATAATAAAAATACGCAACTAAAGCATTGGGAGTTAAGTTGCCTTAATATGGCTATGGTGGAGTGTGCCTATACATGCCAAGAACCTTTTACATATATCGGTGGCAGTGGCGGAGCTTGAACCACGGTTTAGGGGGCGGGGGCGAAAGTAAACTATTTTATGGGGGGTGAACACTATATTTATTAAAAAAATTCTACTACCGGACCGAAAATTTACACTGCCGAGCCGAAAATTAACACTACTGAAGGAAAAAGAGGGGGGGCGCCCCCCCTATGAAGCTTCGCTGGTGATTGGTGGACCACTAGCAGCAACACATGTGCTCAAGGCAAGAACATTAACAGTTTAATGATACGAGCAAGGATGTATACAGTTTCATACTTCTGGATTATAAATTAATGTTCTGTAGCAAGGGAAACTTCATTTTTCTCTTTTGACAGATTTTCAGGTATAGTGGGTAAATGAACAATCATTCTAATTTTGATGTATCTAGACTAAGGCTGGCAGACACAGTCTTATCACGTTTGAAGTTTCTTAAGTGTTTGGTGGTATAGCTTTTACTAGTTAACAGTTAATATGTAGTTACAAGTATCCTATTGCATCCAATCTACTTTTAGCTTTTAAGCTTCGGTATGATGTTTCCTTCACCTGTTCTTCAATAACAACCCCACCACACACACACAATCATATTAACAATTTTCACATGATCATATCTTCCTATAACACCAACCTTAACATTCTTATTCCTCTGTTTTAAATTAAAGTCATCACATGAAGCTACTATCACCTCTCTATCATTCTATCCCTTTTTTTAAATCCACATTCTCAGCGTTTAACTCTACGCTCCCTCACATCATCAAATACCATCGAAGGCTCAAACGTCTTTTGTATACATAATTCTAACATAAGCTGAAATCACCCTGATACGGGCCCAAGTGTTAAAGACCGGGCCTTAATGTTTTTGGAGGCCCAAGAGCGCGCTGCACAAAAATGGGCATAACCTGGGCTACGAGCCTCCGTTTCTGACGTGCTACCAGTCAAAACGACGGGGGAAACAAGGGCTACGTCATGGGTTTTTGGGCCACTTTTATGTTTTTTCCTAGTTTTTCGGTTTTGTTTTGGGCTTTTGTTTGGCCCATAGTTGTTTGTTTTAGGCTCGTTCGAATTTTGGCTTGTTATTTAAGTTGTCTTGATGTAATTTGGATGGTCGCTTGATTATTTTGACAATTAAAAAAAAGTTTGTCTTTTCAAATTCGTGACTTTTGGGGTCGAATTTGGGGTTTGGGTGAAGATCATCACGGGTATTCGCAGAATCAACGTGTTTGAGCTTCGATTTCATTCCGTGCGCTACATCACAACCTTAGGATCCAACAAAATCGGTGAAGCTAGTACGTCAAACTTCTTCGTAAATTTAGGGCAAACAACATATAGAATGTTTCTTTAAAGCAATGAGAATTAGGTCAAATAGAAACAAGAAACTAAAAACTTATCGAATGAATATCAACGATTCAAGAGTCGATAAAGAGAAAGATGAGTCAATAATGGAGGTTTCAAACATTTAGATCTCAATTCAGTGTTCAATCGGGTTCAAGGGCAACACTTCCCCTCTTGATCTTATTACATCTTTCATATGATTAAGAATGCCTATTTTGTCTTTTAATAGAAATTAAAAGAAAAAAAGTGGAGAATGAGGATCTCGAGTTAGGTAAAAAGCTGGACCGTAAAAAGTTCGGGTCATAAATGAACCATACATTCAATAATTTGTTCATTATTGATACTCAAAACAATTAAATAGGAGGTCTTGGGTTAACTCTCGCTCAAAGCCATACTTTGGGTTGAGCCAAAGGTTTTTTTTAATTGTGGGTTTCCTTTTGAGGGGTTGGGGGTGCGGTTCCGGCTAGAAAACATATAAGCGAGTCCAATTAAAATAACACATGTCCTTCAAAGCATGTTCGAACATTTGTCTTAAAAAACAACCTGTTTGGCATAAAATTCTATAATGTTTGTTTGCTATTAAATGTTCGTTCTTTATTATGAATATGATCATTATGTCAAGTAACTTGCTTCATATATAATTAAGGTAATTAATGTGATTATATCTAAGTTTGTGATTAAAAATGTTGATTTTTATTTTTAAAAATAGTATATGTCTGTTTGTAAACCGTTCAATTACGTGTTTGTAAATTGTTCAGTTATGTGTTCATGACTAATTTCAACCCTTAATGAATGAACACGAATAAGAATTTTTGTTCAGTTATATGTTTGTGAACCATTCATGATCAAGTTAAAATCTAAACGAATGAACACCAACAAAACTTTGTTTAGTTCTATTAGTTAACAACGTTGTCTAAAAGCCAGTTAAAACGCCAAATAAGAAATTGTTGGTTACAGTGAAAAGACAAAGTTAAAAGAGCACTACAACACCATCGTCATCCTGCTTTCGCCTCTGCGAGTTTGCCTTCACTCCTCTGCCAGTCAGCCACCACCGCTTGCACCTCCTTGGATCCTCTTCATGTATACACCTCCTCACAGGTATTCTTCTATATATTTTTTAGTTCCTTCACTTTTGATTTTAATTTTAGGGTTTATAAAATTATGTGTAATTATTTATATTTTACATTTTCTTAGGATGAAATTGGACTTTAGGCTAGAGTTTAGTTTCTAATCATAGTTATTATTTTGTTATAATCATAGTTGTTAATTTGTTATTGTGTAATTTATTATATTTTATACTTTGTTATAAAATTAGAGGATTTAAGACTTGAAAGCTGAAAACTCATTCTAAAAAGTTTTTATCGGCAAAATTGGTAAAAGAAAATTCCAAGAGAATGATCATATTGATGGTTAAGGAAATCCAAAAATTACTAATGATATGCAATAAGTTAATGATGATATTTGAAGCAAATATTATTTCGACTTCAGTTCCATTTACAATTGACTTGAATGATCATTTATTGGATCCCTTTAATAAACGGAACAAAACGAGCATTGAAGACATAACGGTAGTGACTTTTCTTTGTGAAATAAAGTTAAATTAAGATGTTACATATGACGAAAAGTTATGGTAACCCAAGAAATCGAAAGAAGGATATTACTAACCAACATCATTTTGAGGTTTGAGATTTTTAATATGGTTTTGGATATGCAAATTCAAGAATTAGAAAGTCGATTCAAATAGATAACAACTACTCTGATAAAAAAAATGTTAGGTTTAAATTTTGTGATTGGTTTTCTAAGTTTGACGCATCTAACGTATTGATACTTTTTGAGATGTATCTGAATGATTTTGGTATGAATGAAAGATAGTGTCTTTTGGGTGATCTCAGGGCCTTTTATCACTCTATAAAGGAGACTAGTAGAAATGTCCGCGCGTCGCAGTGGTACGGTTGTTGTGCGATTTTTTGGGAATTCGATTTTAGTCAGTATCGGCTCAGTGGGTTATAATATAAATCAAAATCAAAATATAATTATTGAAAAAATTGAATGAAAGAAAACATCAAAATATAATTATTGAAAATTTTGAATGAAAGAAAACAATTACGTATATTACAAAAGTTTTTTAAAACAACTATATTATCTCAACAAGATTAGTAAAAACATGGATGGTATTGTGGTCGAAAATCACTTATTACCTAGATTTTAGGGGGGGTTTCGTTTTATGAATATATGTTAGAGTTTTATGATAATCGGGAGCAGCTTTTAGTGGTGATTTGCATAGACTAGAGAAAGTTAATGGAGAATTTATCATCACAAATTGCCATCTTGATTATTATTAAGTTGTTAACAATCGGCAAGGGAAAGGTGAAGAGGTGTTAGTGCTCAATCGCAATAAATAAATGACATTAAAAGTAAATGGTGGTATTGTTTGGCCACGTGTATAGACTTTAGCATTTGTATTATAAGAATCATATTTTATACTTTATTGTAAGGGCATAAATAAAATAAAATGATTATTTTTTTTAAATTTAAGCATGACTTTTCATATGGGTGTCTTAATCCATATGTAAAATTATTATTCTTTCATTCTTTCACTTTTATTATAAAAAATATAGATAAATATTAAAATTATTAAACTCATAATATGCCCCTAAAAATATTAGTATAATAATTATTATAAATATGAAGATATATATAAATTATATTCTTAAATATTTAAATAAAATAATACTATATTTAAATAGTATCTAGTTATAAAAATATAATTAGTAAATATAAATTTAAATGTCAATTTATAGTATCATAAATAAAACAAAACTTAATGAGGTGAATTAAATAATATCATATTATTAAATAATGTATTAATAATGTTTATTAAATACATGAAAGAGACAAGGGTAAAAATGTCAAAGTATATAAAATTTAATGGATAAATTTATCATATTACCCCTAAAGTGTCTTAAAATCTTAATCAACTTCTTATTCTACCTCTCTTAAATGCATTGCACTTCTTTGTACATGTTGTTTCAAAACTTGTATGTTTGACAAAATTGCATCTCTATCCAAAAAAATGTAATATATAGTAGTATAAATATAAGTATTTAAATGAAATAATACTTAATTTAAATAGTATTTAGTTATAAAAATATGATTAGTAACTATAAATTTAAATGTCAATTTATATTATTATAAATAAAATACAATTTGATGACGTGAATTAAATAATATCACATTATTAAATATTGTATTAATAATATGTATTAGATAATACAATAATTAAAAAAAATTAATTAAATGAGGGCAAAAGTAGAACTATTGCATAAAGCACTTATACTTTATGCTTAAAATATTGTATAGGTGTGGTGTTTGTTTGTTTTTTCTGCAGCAAAATGTCTGCAGTCTGCGAACCACATCTGTAGACATCTGTAGGAGAAGAGGTGCACCAAACCTCTGCAGTCTACAACAAGAAGAGTGTCTGTTTTTTAACGTCTGCAGAATGCTAAAATCAACTGATGGTGGTATACGACGGTGCTAGACGGTGGTGGTGATGGTGGATGGTGGGTGGTGGTAGACGATGGGTGTTGGTGGTGGCAGACGGTGGGTGGTGGCGGACGGTGGTGGAGGCGGACGGTGGGTGGAGGCGGACGGTGGTGGTGGCGGTGGTGGTGGTGGTGGTGGTGGTGGTGGTGGACATGGGTGGTGGTGGGTGATGGTGTTTAATCCTCTGCAGACTTTAGAAGACTTTAGAAGTAGTTGTGCCCGGTCTACACCATGCAGACCTCGCGCAGACATTTTTTTAATAAAAAGTCTTTAAAAAAACAAACACTCTGCAGACCTCAACGTCTGCGCGGCACAAACAAATGAGGTCAGGAAGAGATTTTCTGAAAAAACAAACACCTCTTACACATTAAATAAAATTATCATCTTATCCTTCTAATATGTATTATATGATAGTATGGATAATAGATTTACAAAATTGGATGGAATATGTGACCTTACTTGTCTAATGGTGAAAACCGAAAAGATCTTTCTTATCCTTTGGTTTATCGGATATTGAAGCTAGCTTTAGTTTTACTGGTTGCAAGCACGATGTTCAAAGATGTTTTCTCTATATTAAAGCTTATCAAAACAGATATACGCAATCAAATGGGTGAAGATTATCTAAATAATGTTCTAATTTGTACGGTCGAAAGATAAACATTTGATAAAGTAATAGATGTAATAGATCAATTTCAAGCGATTAAAACAAGAAAATGACCAATATATTAGGTGTATGTTTAACTTTATTTATTATCATTTTTTCATTTTTGAATGAAAGTACCACAATTTTTTTTAAGGATACCGTTGGATTTTTGAGCTAGACCTGCTGCTCAATGCAATCATGGGAATGCCTTGTTTTGTGCAAGCATGGTCACTGGAGTCTTACAAGTTTTTTTATTCCCTTTGCTTCGTGCATTGCATGATTATTGGAGTCTTGCTTTTATGCATGTATTTGATTGCCTTGCTTCGTGCATAGCTTGGTCACTAGAGTATTGCAAGCACTTGATTGCCTTGTTTCGTGCATTACATGGTCACTAAAGTATTGCCTTGTGCAAGCATGTCACTAGGGTTTTGTTTTGTGCACGCGTTTGATTGCCTTTGCAACGTGCATCGCATGGTTACTGAAGTATTGCTTCGTGCAATTATATCATTATATACTGTACTTATGTACAAGTAGGCAGCCTTAATGATGCTTAATATGGTTGCTTCATATTATGTTTAGGTTATATCACTAATTCGCTATCATGATATGCCATCGGTATTCAAGATTTTGATTTTATCACTAATCAAAGATTTTACAAACTTTCAAATCATGAATACTTAAGTTTCAAATAATAACTACAGCTCACTCAACAACACTGATCTATGTTAGGTAATTCAAAACGCAACCTAGGTTGAGTATTGGAATGACATTGAAGGAGTTTACCCAAAAATAAAGGTTGACATCCCGTTTTAGATTATGATTATGAAATTAAGACAATTATAGTCTTTATGTATTTGGCGGTGTTGTTTTAGTATGAACCTTGGATATTTTGAATATTTTTTCTGCTACAATGATATGGAAGTTTCAATTTAAGAATGCAGTATATGGTATATGAATCAATTATGAGGACTTCTGAAATGGAAGCCTTGCAATGTGCCACATAAGTGGGGGCGAAATAACTCTAGGATCTCTTCCATATTATTTGGATAAATTCAAACTCGTGCATGCTTGCAACATGAACACTAAACTCTAAACCAAGATCATGGGCATCGAGCAAGTCAGGTTTGCTCTGACACGTAATGCTTTTTTGAAGTAGGTTAACTCGAGATGATTGATCAACTCATGATAACAACTAAAGACATCAACTGTTATAAATTGTTTAAAGAAATTTTGTTTGATAATGTGACATTAACCGATCTTTTTTATGCGTTTTGCTTTCTTTATCATCTGCCTATTTATTTTTAAATTAATCATTTCCAGTTTTGTAACATGTTTATTAATTATGAACAATATTCTTCGATCTGTATATCTTAATGGTTTTTTTTAGTTGGTCATTTCTATTATGTAGACATCTCCCACAATTATATTAAATATCGAGTTAATTAAGAAACATGATATTTCTATCAATATTATTCACAGGGTTTTCTTGAATGATCAATGAGTTGTCATACCACGTATAGTACGCCTTCATTGATATGACACATGTTAAATAACGGCTAACACGTGTTGAATAGTTATTAACACGTGGTCGCTCATATGGTGCATAACGTCATGCTTCGCTCGGTGCTCTAAATTTCCCATTTAAAGGGATAGTGAGACTGTTAGAGTCAAGGTAATCATTTAATTGATGTGACACATGTTGAATAATGATTAACACGTGTTGAATGACCATTAACACGTGGTCGTTCATACGTGCATAACGTCATTCTTCGCTCGGTGGTCAAGATTTTGCTTTTACAGGTAGAGCTAGAGTCAAAGTATTCCTTAGATACGTAACAACAAATTCGTCAGCAATTACACGTATCACACCACGTGTATCGTACAAAGTATTCCAAACCTATACAAACATGCAACAACTTTCACTTTTAGATCTCTTACATATGGTATTAAAGTGTTTAATTAGACAGTTAGACGAATAAGATTTTCGACCATGATACTTTATTAGAAAATTAAAATTTTTGATCACATCAAACTAGAAAGGAACATATAAAGTTTTCTATCGTCTATTTGAGATTTTTCAAGTCTTATCACATCAAGTTAGAAGTATATATATTTAGTATTCCATTGTCTTTTGAGAATTTTTTTCATCAACTAGTTTAGAGTAAACTGTTAACTAACAATCTGCTATGATTAATTCATATGATTTAAACTAGAACAAACATATTTTCTAAGTTTATAAGAGTCAGTTTATTATTATGTATGAGTTTTATATGCCTTAGTGTTTGAGTATGTCTAATTGAGAGTAGTTGATTGTATGAATGAGATTAATACCCATTTGATAGTATTTATATCTTAAATAGTGACATCTTCTCTCTAAACAAACTCTTTGTTTCATCTAATTCATGTTATAATTTTTAGCAATCATTTTTACCCTTAATTACCATATAATAAATCTGTATCCGTAGGATTTAAAATCACACTATTGTGAGAGCAAATCATTAATACTACGAGAACACATGGAGCATCAATGTTATAACTTATAGCTAAATCGTATAATTCACATTCTGATTAACATTTGTTGAGGATTAAATTCAAAGACCCCTATTATATCTTTCCCATTTCACAATGTTTTCTAAAATGCAATACATAAAACACACAAAGAGCATTATTATTGCTAAACTATCTATATATACACTTCATTTAAAATGGTAAAATATATCAAATACAACTTTAATGATCTTTTCTTACACTTTTTCTCCCTTAGATAACACAACATTGAAACATCTTTAATGTTAGTTTATTTTGGGTAGCTTAACGTTAAAATTAAACACTATTTATAAAACCGATATTCAAATCCTGATATATGATAGTTTAAAAAAAATACCATCTATACTAATCTATAATAATAAAACAAAATTTCTAGAAGTCACATGACATCTTTTTACATTGTCCACCTAGGATTTGGACATATGTGATGTGTCGTTACTAGAATGTAAAATTTACGAAGAACTTTAAAAAATGACTTTGTTTAAACATGCTTTTTTTTTATTAAACAAACATAACTTTTAAAAAAAATACGAAATATGAAGTTTTTTTAATACGAACACTTTCAAAAATGACTTTGTTTAAAAAATTGTTTTAGAAAAATATAGTGTTTTAAAAAAAATTTAAACAAAAGTTTTTTTAAAGAAAAGTTTGAAAAAATATTATTATTATTTTATTACCTAAAATAGTTAGTTATATGTAATTTTAATCATATTTTTTCTCAAAAATATTTTATAATTTCTAAGTATTAATAAACAACTATTGATTTATTATTTTTATTTAATCCGTGTATTTTTATTTAACTCGTATAGTACACGGGTTTTATATTAGTTTAAAAACAAAAGTATTATGAGTCAATTTTAACAAAATTAGCCTGTTACCCTATATTTTTTTATATAATTTGCTGACTTCATAATTTATTTCAAGCCTATAAATAAGAGAATAATAATATTATTGGAAGGTCGATTTGGAGTGAAAAAGAGTAGTGAATCTCTTCAATTATTCTCGTGTGCCCATTCACGAAGCTTTTCTTCTCCATCCCTCCTCTCAAACCCTTGTTGCAGACAAGGTATGCGAATCTTCATCACTTTTCACCTTTTTCCTCTTTACACATGTACATTTTTCTATGTTAATCGAACGCATTCCATCAATCAATTTCACATTTTGTGTCGGATTTCGCAGCTACGAGTGATCATCGCAAACGGAAACCTAGGGATTCACCGAGCTTGTTCCTCTGGTTACTCGTTAGTCTCTGAATTGTTCCAATTGCATGTCTAATTCTATCATTCTGTTGGTGTTTTGTGTTTTTTTTTTAATTTTATTTTGGGGTTTGTTGTTGTTTGATGATGGGATTCAGATCTTCGGAATTGGGGGTTTTTGTGGTGGGTGCAATTGAATAATCGATCGGCTTTTTCGCTTTTTATTTTGCTGATTTGAAGTTTAAGCAATTCTGCTTTTGGAAATCTGTTTTGATTTTCTTTGTGATGTGATGAGATTTCTTAGCGTGATGGTTTACGTGAATCTTTGTTTTCCATTTTGGGGTTTGTTACTGGATGCGTGTTAGCAACTTTTGTTTTTCTTGGAAGGTTGGGAAAGATTGTTTGATGATTAACCTTATAAAGTGTTAATATGAAGGATTAGTGATTATGACTGTCTGTGTGGTGTGTATAGATATCACTTATCGATATATCATGCAGGTGGGTAATGTTGGTTCATTTTCACGGTTTGTTAATTGTCAATCGGTGAGATGTATGTGGGTGTTAACTTAACCTAAAGCATAATATGGTTTTGTATGATTAAATTCCTTTGTTTGTATCATTTATTGACCCCTAGAAGACGCTTAGTTTTCACAATTCACACTTTGATTGTGTTGCTCACCAAACATGATATCAAAATCAATATGTGGAACAAGTGGGCAAAGTTGTTTCATGTTCCTGGTTTGTTTAGTTAAATGTCAATTAGTGAGATGGATTTTGGTGTTAACTTAACCTAATTCTGGTTAAAGCACTTCCATCATACTGATGTGCTTTTTAGATGTTAATTGCCTTTTCTTGATGGCACATGATTGGAAACTGTATCCATGGCACACATATAAATCATGTTATTTCCTATATAATTATAATTCACTCGTGACTCATCAATGGCTTGTACAATCATGCTTTTCTTCGCCAGATAACTTTTAATAATGCGTGTTTTGCATTACTCTTGGCGACATATATAACTCCTTTTTAATTGTGTTTCTCTGTGCCATCGTATATAACTCTTATTTTTTTAAATATCCATACCATCTTACTCAATCATCAAGATATTCTCCTTTGAGGTCCTATTAAATTACTCTCTTCATTTTATTATATTGAACTATTTCCATTGTGGGATGTCCACATAAATTGCAATTTTTTTCTTCATTCCTTCTTAACGATGTCAGCTCACGTTATCTATCACCATCATCTTTTTAAAGTACTGATAAAACTGGTTTAGATAATTAGATGTTTGTCTAATAATCAAACACTTATTAAGGCTTGATGTGGGTGTTATTAGGCATTTTTTGCTGACCATCTGTTTTTAAGCATTTGATATTTTAACTACCTCTTCAGGATAAGATATGGAGGGATCAAGGCACCATGGGAGTAGCATGGACATGATTTTAAGGAACTACAAGCTTGGGAAAACACTTGGTATTGGTTCTTTTGGGAAGGTGAAAGTTGCAGAGCATGCTTTAACCGGTCACAAAGTTGCTATAAAGATCCTTAACCGTCGCAAGATAAAAAACATGGACATGGAAGAAAAAGGTAGGAGCATTTTGTGAAGAATAATCTGATTGTTTCATTATTCATATATTTGATTTCATGAAACTTTGAAATGCATTCTTCATGCTCTTTAGCTCAGAGTTAGAATTTTCTTAGTGCATCTGGTTTGACATTAAATTATTTGTGCAATTGTTGCCTTGTTGGTATGAAACATCTTCACTTGATCAATATATATGCTAAAGTTCTGGGTAGAGGTGGCCATTATGACCCGTTTACTTACTAATGGGTCCCATTGGCTTATGGTTTATCCCCAAAAGGTCAATTCGGTCAAATCAGAAAACTAGCTAAAAGGGGAACGTGTCAAATGGGTTGAGAGTTGGCCATCTCTTAAGTTGTTTTCCCTAAAAGTAGATTATTATCGTAAAGCATAGTTTTTCTAATCAAATTTAACCCATTAACTATTTAAATAATGGGATGGAATTTTTTTTGGTGGTCTCTCCAACTTGACCACTGACCCATTTGGACCTGTGTGGAAAACTGGCATGTCCATTCAAACCAATTAAACTGACCATTTTGCCACCTCTAGTCCTGAGCCACATAACTCCATGAATGCTTGTTATGGGAAAAAATTATGGACATATATTGTGTTCTCGCTTTTTGCAGTTAGAAGAGAGATCAAGATATTAAGATTATTTATGCATCCGCATATTATCCGGCTTTATGAGGTTATAGAGACTGCATCAGATATTTATGTTGTGATGGAGTACGTGAAATCTGGTGAGCTGTTTGATTACATTGTTGAGAAGGGCAGGTTGCAGGAAGATGAGGGTCGTAATTTCTTTCAGCAGGTGATTGATTGTATTCTTACGGTATGCTATTTCTGTTGTTATTTACTAATTCTAAAGTCGGTCCTACAATATTTTAATTGGAGCAGATTATTTCCGGTGTGGAGTACTGCCACAGGAATATGGTGGTTCACAGAGATCTTAAACCTGAAAACCTGCTGTTGGATTCCAAGTGCAATGTCAAAATTGCTGACTTTGGTCTAAGCAATATCATGCGTGATGGTCATTTTCTCAAAACAAGCTGTGGAAGTCCAAATTATGCTGCCCCTGAGGTATGGGTTTATCCTCATGAGTTGTAGAAATGTTCATAGTCCTATAGTTTATAATCTGTTTTGTCTTAGGTTATATCTGGGAAGTTGTATGCTGGACCTGAGGTTGATGTGTGGAGCTGTGGAGTTATCTTATATGCTCTTCTCTGTGGTACCCTGCCTTTTGATGATGAAAATATTCCTAACCTCTTCAAAAAGATTAAGGTGATTAAATTTAGCTTCTTACATGATTTTTTAAAAAATTCCATCCATACTGAGGAGTGGCTATTAGTAATTAGTTGAAAAATATGTTGGTTTGCTGTTCAGGGTGGAATATATACCCTTCCTAGCCACTTATCACCTGGTGCAAGAGATCTAATCCCAAGGATGCTTGTGGTGGACCCCATGAAACGGATAACTATTCCTGAAATCCGTATGCACCCCTGGTTTCAGGCTCATCTTCCCCGCTATTTAGCTGTACCTCCACCAGATACTATGCAGCAAGCAAAAAAGGCACACATTTCTTTTTAGTTTTCTGTTGACCATTATATAGAGCAGCCTATGGGTAACTAAACTTATTTTATCTGTACAGACGGATGAAGATATTCTTTTAGAGGTGGTTAAAATGGGGTTTGACAGAGACACCCTCTTGGAGTCGCTTCGCAACCGAGTGCAAAATGATGTAGCCTTTTTTCTTCTTTTCCCCCCTAAAAGTATGTTAACGGGTATGGTATTACATGTTTGCTAATTCTTGCATGTTATCTTAGGGTACTGTGGCATATTATCTGCTATTGGACAACAGATTTCGTAACTCAAGTGGCTATCTTGGAGCTGAATTCCAAAAACCTATGGTTAGATTGTTTTTCTGGCTCTTGTATACTTCATTTAGGGGGTGTTTAAGTTCCTAGTTAGCAATGACTATAAGGAATTTTCAGTGTTTAATGTTTTGCAGTAGTGGATTCTGATTCTGATTCTGATTCTGATTATCAAGGGGTCACTTAGTCTTTTCTAGATAATCAGTTTATTAACAAGTCTTGGATATTAAAATTCATACTAGCTGCAATAAAACTAGTTATCAAAATATAAGATAAAATAGTTTATCACCCCCTTTTCTTTTACACCCTTAAGCATCCATATTTTATGTTTTCCTGCTGCTGGTTTTTGTTTGTAGGATGGATTCAACCGAAATGAGGCTGCTACTTCAATAATGTCACCACGCTCAGCTGGATATATGGATTATCAAGGGATGAATTTTAGAAATCAAGTCGAGAGAAAATGGGCTCTTGGGCTTCAGGTTAGGTTTTCCCTAGAATAAGTAAAACCTGAAAAAATAGAAAATGAAGAGAGATTTTAGTTAATGTTGTTATCATTTTTGCATGGTTTGACAGTCTAGAGCACATCCTCGTGAGATAATGACAGAAGTTCTTAAAGCTTTGCAAGAACTGAATGTGTGCTGGAAGAAGATAGGCCACTACAACATGAAGTGCAGGTGGGTTCCTGGCAACAACTCTATGCAAAGTAATCATTACTTTGGAGACGAGGTGACCATTGTAGAGGCAGACAGTGCTTTGACCTCCCCGAACGTGGTCAAATTTGAAGTCCAGGTAACAACTTATGCTTGCATATCTTGAATCACGAATGCTAAGTACAGCTGTCACAATCTGTGAATGCAGTTTGGCTAATCTAATATGACTAAACATACTTAATTACAGCTTTACAAAACCCGAGAGGACAAGTATCTGCTGGATCTGCAGAGGATTCAAGGACCACAATTTCTGTTTTTAGATCTCTGTGCGGCGTTTCTTGCTCAGCTTCGTGTCCTCTAGAGCGAGAGAGCAATTACTATATCATCATCATCACATCATCTCATCATCATAGTATGAAGAACAGCTTTCTCCCTGAATCCATTTTGGTGATGAAAAGCTAGGCTGTTGTAAATACAAAAGTCATCTTGTTCCAGTTACTAGGGTACTGTACTATGTCCCATTTGTAGGTGGCTGTTGTGAGCCAATGTTTTTGCGACTCACTACGAGTCTGGGCCCCCGCCTCACTTGTTTATTTATAGCTACTTTCCTTTGGCCGACTTTTTTAAAATTATTATAATGCATGATGATGATGTTGATTTCTATGTACAATGATGCAATAGTTGTATGTGAACTCTTTTGCTCTTTCTGCATTACTATGTGAGAAGATGTGGATGTGTTTTTTGATGTTTTTGTTATAGTTTGGAATTTGCTTGTTCTTATGATTACAGTTTTTCTTTTGCAATTTCATAAGCTCTCATTGAACATCTTGGTGTCCAGTTTTAGGCATCTTTGATTCTGGGTTAAGCATTGTTAAGTAAATGATCAAACAAATTATATGCAAGTATATAACATGCTTTTAGTAAAGTGGTTGAGGGTTCAAGTATGATTGCGTGTTGCTAATCTGCTTTTATTTCTCATTTTATATATTATATTTCATACTTAAGCAAATGTATTACTTTTTCTTTGTTCATCGTTTTATGTACTTTTTTTTTTAACAAAAACAATCAAGTTAGAATGACATAACGTTTACGAGATCTTTGAAAAACAATTATGGGATATTGGGATCCAATTAAACTTAGAAAATACAAGTTCAACTTCAATACGTACGAATAAGTGTTCATCTAGGCTTGGGTTTGGTTTGGTTTGAGTTTTTTTTTAATAGATTGTCTATTAATATTACTTTCCCATTTTCTAATAAATGGAAAGTACATCTAGCTTTCTTGAAAATGGTAACGTCTTCATATCCACATTTTAGGACGAGGAGGATGGTATTGACTATAAGATATTTTGTGTTTAGGATGAAAATAGTATTATGAATGACCTTGCGGTTGTCATTGCAGATCTCGTATATGTTCACTCGTATTAAAACCATGTACATTGGTGTATCATGTAGTCTTAAAAAAATAAAATTTTATGTGAGTTTAAATTTTAACAGTTGCGGTATGAGTTTAAACTTCAAGTGCGTAGATGATATTTGTTTTATTTTTTCTTGAACAACTCAAAATCTAATTTTATTAACCACATCTACACGGATCTTACAATATTTGAATGTTCAACCTCTTAGATAAATAAAAGATACATTACCATCAGAATGTTTGGTAAAATTAAGTTCTTGTTCAAAACAAACAAGAGCACAAGGCTAGCACAAGCTAATGTCAAGCGTCTAGTAAGGATGACGTGGACGGATTGTTTAAGGTTTGAAATTTTAAATTTTTATTTACTTTAGTCACAAGTTTTTCTTGAATAATCAATGAGTTGTCATGAGTTGTCATGCCATGCCATGTATCTTACACCTTCATCAATATGGCACGTCTTGAATAATTGTTAACACGTGGCCAGTCGTATGATGCTTAACGCCATTCTTCGATCGGTGCTCAAGAGGTGAATGTAATTGGAAACCTAAAATCAAAGTAACCATTTAGTAAGTAACATTAAATTCGCCAGCGATAACATGTATCATACCAAGTGTATCGTACAATGTATTGAAACTTGTATAACACAAAAGACCGTTTTACTACAAGATTGCTTACATATGGTAATAAGACACTTAGATATTTTGGCATATAAGATTTTCGGTCACAATATTGATTAAAATCTATGATATCTTTTGGCATATTAGATTAAATCGAATAAGAACTAGTCAACTAGATATCTTTAATAAACTGTCGATTCAAAATTTTTTAAGTTACAATCAAATCAAATTAGAAGTAGATATCATTAATTTTTTTATTGTTAATTTAAGATTTTTCTTCTAGCAATTAGTTTATAGTCTACTATAAACTAGTAATATTGGCTTGAAGCCATCATTGTGTAGGTTGTTCATTATGATTTCAAGCTAAAAGTAACAATATTTCCAAGGTCTATGCTATATTGTTATGAATATGTGGCTCGGTTCAACATTATGTATGGGCTTTATAATGTTTTCATGTTTGATTTAAGAGTCAGAGTTTATATAAAGACGGTATAATGTTAACAATGTTGAGTTAGTTACATCATGTTTGTAGTATAGTTTGATGTAAAACATTTATTCAACCATATATTTTGCCTATAGCTAAACAGAAGTAGATAATAATATTTTCAAATCGAAAACAAAGAAACCTAACAAACCGTACACATTACACACCACCACATTCACCTTCTCTCATGCTACAGTCATTAGCCTCTACGTTTAATATTCTTCGAAATCCAATATTTCAAACTCACATTTCATTCCCCCTTCTCCTTGATGATAAACATTGACTCGATGGCATGAGTTCCATTCCAAAGCTCTAGTGTTTGCTTTCTTGATATTATCATTTTACTTGCTTGAAATCTCCTTACCCTATGACTCATGTCCAATCTGGATCGGTAAACAATAGGATGGGAAAGAAGTAGAGTGTCTTTGGGTGGTGTTTAAGTATTGAAAACATTAAGTGGCATGATTAGGAGTTTAATTTAAAAAATACAGTCAACTTACTTTTAAAAAAAATATTTTATCGTTTGCTATTTGCTCTTTACAATGATAATAATAGTACTATTTATTATATTTCATTTATTTTATATTATTTATGAAAAGTTAATACCGTAAAAACAATATACTTTTCTTTTTCTTTTTTATAAAAAGAGTTATAAATAAACATGTTTAAATTACTAAAATGGGTGAAATAAATGTTAAATATCAGTCACTTATGCAAATCACATATGTAGAGACTATATGTGCTACATTTTAGTTGACGTGAACGCCTTTTACTAGAGTTTAACATTACCTAACTAAAAAAGTCTGTTTTTATAAATTTTCTATAAAGTTATATGTTAAGATCATCCACATTTATATTTTTACCCATGTGAAGCATCATCTCGTTAAACTTTAATTAGTTTAAATTGCTACAAAGTGTGAGAAGACACAATGAGTCAAAAAAAAGTCACAAAAAAATTATATTTCACAATCTAAATCGAATTTCAAAAAGTAATTCCGAGCTTTTGTTCCCCTAGCCGTCCTCACAAAAAAAAATAAATGAAAAATAAAAAAAAAAATATAACGTTTTTTTATTGTGTCATTATGAAAGACAACACAATGACGTCATTGTGTCATAAAAGACACAATGAAATTTGTTTTTATTTTTTTATTTTTTTTCCGAAAGAGGACGACGAGAGAAACAGAGACTCCGAAGTACTTTTTTGAAATTCGATTTAGATTGTGAGATATAATTTTTTTAACTTTTTTAACCTCATTGTGTCTTTTTACACTTTGTAACAAAAATACACTTTATAGAATAACCTCACCCTTAGTTTAATAATTACAAGTCATATTATTTATATAAATAATTTAACAAGAGATGAGAGAGTGGGACAGAGACTAAGTTGATCAAAAAGTTATAAAATAAGTTTTCTTTTGATGTCAATCTCAAGTTCGATACTAATAAAAACAAACTAATATACAAATTTTATTTTAAAAACGTACCGTCCTAATACTCCAAACAACATACTCAAATAAAAAAAATAATCAGATGAACTAATCATCCGTATCCGTACGATCCAATTCTTAAAAGAACATGATACCTCTCCTCTAATGTTTGCGTCCAATTTGTGTAAGATTTATTAGATCTAACAAAAATAAAAAAGAGAAATAAAACCCAAGCCTGCGAGAAATGCCTACGTTTACCCCCTTTTTGATCTTCAATTTCCCCAAATAATCCCCAAAATTCAACAAACTAAAACTAATCAAGAAGGAAGTGATTTCGATCACTCTCTTCTTGCCCCGAGGATTCGCTAAAAGGTAAACTTCGATTTGTGTTCTTCGATCTATTTCCTTCTTAATCTACTCAATTCAATCATGCATTTTATGAACAGCATCGGGTTTTTTAGTTGATTCATCAATTGCATCTCGTTCGTGCGATTAGTTGATTACTGTTTGTTTGGAATCTGTAACGATTGATAATTGAAATGATATGTAGTCGCTTTAAGCTGAATTATGTGAAGATTTGAGTTGCTTTTCTGATTTTGAACTTATGGGGAATGGATCTGAGTTTTTAGTGTGACCTAATTCATGTATGGTGTACCTTGTTTAGATTAGCTTGGTGAATTGTGTAATAACACATAGAGATTTGAGTATGTTTATGATCATCAGAAGGATTACTTGTGGCAGGTTTAGTTAAACATGTTCTGGTTCTCAGAAAGAGAATGTAAATTAGATGTTGATTTAGTAATGCAAGTGCATTGTGCTAAGGACTCACTTGTGTGTGAGAAGGAAGAAACTGATTATGCCTCAATGTTATTGTATTATGCAGTAATTGATAATATGTTCAGTGGAAATTGATGGGAGTGTGGGAGAACTCGGTGAACTTTTTATGATACTGCAGATATGTAGAGTCATTGTGTTGCCCGCTAGTTTGTTTAAGTTTATCTTAATATAAACAAGTGCATTCTTTCCACTAATCTATGAAAAGAAACGGTATTAAATAGTAGAATTTATTGAGATATTGAGCTTATAAGCCACAAGTGAATCTAGAGCAGGGGGTTAGTAAGCATGATTGAAAGGGGCTATATTGTTAATTTGGTTTTGTGTCATCAATATCAACAAATAAGATTGTTATTTTAATGTTTTATATGAAGATGCATAGAATGTAGAAAAGTTATTATGTATTGTTATTTTGGTCTTCATTTTGGTTTGCTCTCATTCTAACATTTCTTATGGTATCCATGTCTCATAGGTGTTCATGATCAGCCAAATTCGTGTTTTTCTGTAGCTGGATATAAAATACATTAATAAAGTTGTCTCGTAAGAAGCTTGAAAAGATGGGGTGCCCAAATCAACAGTCTGAAGTAGTTGCAGTTTCCCGAGACACTAAAAATTGTTCCTGTACACCTCCCAGATCTTCTTCTGCATTTATGATTAATTCAGAAATCGGTGCAGTTTTAGCTGTTATGAGAAGAAATGTACGGTGGGGATTTCACTACACAACAGATGAAGATCAACTAGACCACCCTCTCATTGCATCTTTCAAAGAAGTAAGGAAACAAGTATTCTCATGGCAGCGTCAGTGGCATGTCAATAGTCCACTTGTGTATTTGCAGCCCTTTTTAGACGTCATTCAATCAGATGAAACTAGTGCACCAATAACTGGTGTTGCATTGTCATCAATTTACAAATTTTTAACTCTTGAAGTTCTTGATCTAGAGACCATTAATGTAGCTGATGCATTGCATTTGATAGTTGATGCTGTGACTAGTTGTCGGTTTGAGGTAACAGACCCTGCATCTGAGGAGGTGGTATTGATGAAAATACTTCAAGTTTTGTTGGCTTGTATGAAGAGTAATGCATCGGTTAATTTGAGTAACCAACATGTATGCAACATAGTAAACACGTGTTTCCAGATAGTTCATCAAGCAAGCTCAAAAGGAGAATTGTTGCAGAGAACAGCTCGGCACACAATGCATGAATTAATTCGATGTATTTTTATGCATCTGCCTGATGTGTGTGATAATAATCAAGATTCTACTCAGGGAGGCAGAACACATCTTACTGATGAGGTAAATCGATGTTTCCTGTTTAATGGTTGCTGTTTGACTCAAAATCTGTTTAATGCCATGTAGATGTGACAAACTCGGCAGGTCTGGTTGGTTGGGCAATAGCTCAAAACAGATCTGGCAAGAGCGGTTAGCTTTTGTGCTGGTGAAAACGGGTTAGGTTGACACAAATCACCTTTTGTCTAAAATATTTGAACAATTTTTATAAACAATTCGAGTGTCAAATATAGTTACAGAAACTATATTATGTTAGTAGTATTAGATTTTTTAATAAAATGATTTAGGAGGTTTTATGTGCTAAAAACATACCTTGTGCAACTTACGAGGTGTTTGACTCATTTCTTTTGTAGCTAAACTTTTTTATTTTACCTGTTTGACCCATCAAAGCAAAACGCCAACCAACCAGTCATAAGTATATGGTCAAAATTGCTACTTCTAGGGCCATGTTTACTGTAAACTGCTTCTTTTTAGATATGATTTAGCTAGGTCAAAATCTTTTATGCCTGTAGGTATAGGTGGCAAAATGTGCAGTTAGGCAGGTTGGAACGGGTCAACAAGGGTAAGTTCTAGGATGGCTTAAAAGGGTTTGGGTTGACCCACCAAGATTTTTCTTTCTTATTTTCATAATTAATTATTTGGATTTTCAAATCATAGTCCTTAGGGCTATACAACAACTTTACTTTTCTGCAAAAAAGAGCATTATTCAATTAACTTATGGTTATGGTTAACTATATAGCTACATGTATAGTTAAAGAACCATGGGGATTGTTAACCATAACTCCGTCTCTAAGGCTATAGTTGGCTTTTTCTGTAATTAAATAAATCCATAACTGATATGCTAATTACGATTACAAAAACTTTGAATACAAATATACAATATTGTTCTGCTTTTTTCATATAAAGCAATATAGGAGATTGTAATCACTTGGGGTCCTTTTCACCCGTTTCCTTTTTACTTATTTCTTACTCATATGATCTGTTATCAGTAAAAACTCAATTTTTTCTGCTGGCATATAATATGGGTTGAAATTGCGGTCTCTACTTGTATGTCATATTGTTCAAGGTTTTCAGTTTTGACTAGTTTGTTAGACGAAATAAAAGAAAAAGTATTCTAAGCTTGTTTGTTTACACTTTACAATCACCCGACAGGTCTTGCTTAATAAAAAAACCTAATGGACATAGCTAGATGTGGCAAGATGGGCAAGTTGAGCTGCTTTGGTAACGGGTCGGGTGAGAGTGTGTTGAACTTTAGAATTGTTCATAAATAACAGTGCTATAATTATGATTACGGAAATAATACTTTAGTTTACTACACTAATAATCTTTCTCTCTAAAGTTAGGAGGTTGTGTGCATTAAATTAGACTGGGACAACTTTCAACCAGTTCGAGCAGTTTGACCCGTATGACCTGTCCCCCTTTTAGTTAATTTTTTACATTTCACCCGTTTGATCAGCAGTTTATAAATAAATGAAAATCGCTACACCTATATATAATTGATTTAATAGGTGCTGAGCTGACATTTGATTACCACATATTTCTTCTGCACAGGTCAGTGTTGCCGATAATGATCCCTCATCAGCAAGTAAACCACATGATAACGGTTACATCGGTTCAAAAATTGAGTCTGTTGGCAGTCCTTTAAATCTTTCCACTGATATACCTGAAGTTAAGATGGATCATGAAACCACAGGGGAGGTTGGTCAGAGTAAAAACCATCTTGTGGCGGAACCCTATGGTGTTCCATGCATGGTGGAAATATTCAGCTTTCTATGTTCCCTATTGAATGCTGTAGAACATGTTGGAGTGGGTCCCAGATCCAACTCTCTAGCATATGATGAAGATGTCCCCTTATTTGCATTTGGCTTGATCAACTCAGCTATTGAGTTAAGTGGGCCCTCTTTGGGACACCATCCTGAAATGTTGGCATTGGTCCAGAATGATTTATTCCACAGCTTAATGCAGTTCGGGTTGTCTCCAAGCCCACTAATTCTTTCTACAGTCTGTAGCATTGTTTTGAATCTCTATCATCTTATGCGGGCTAAACTCAAACTCCAGCTAGAAGCATTTTTCTCTCGTGTTCTTATGAAGATTGCAGTCAATAAACATGGAGCTTCATATCAACAACAGGAAGTTGCCATGGAAACACTTGTTGATCTTTGCAGGCAGCCGAGTTTTATTCATGAAATGTATGCTAATTATGATTGTGACATTTCCTGTAGCGATATCTTTGAAGATCTTGCAAATTTGTTATCTAAAAGCGCGTTTCCGGTTAATAGCCCACTTTCTGCTATACATGTTCTTGCTTTAGAAGGATTAATTGCCATGATTAGTGGCATGGCTGAAACCATTGGTGATGGTGATCAAATCCCGGTTCTAGAAGCAGATGAATCAAATCTTGAAGATCATGAATCGTTTTGGAATGTAAAATGTGAAAGCTATGAAAATCCTGAGTGTTGGGTACCATATATTCATAAGACGAAGCAGTTTAAGAAGAAATTAATGATTGGGGTTGATCATTTTAACCGGGATCCTAAGAAAGGTTTTCAATTTCTCCAAGGATCATTTTTATTGCCTGAAACACTCAACCCGTTGAGTGTTGCATGTTTTTTGAGGTATGCAAGTGGGTTAGATAAGAATCTTATTGGAGAGTATCTCGGGAATCATGATCAGTTCTGTGTTGATGTGCTTCAAGAATATGCAAAAACATTTGATTTTCAAGAGATGAATCTTGACATCGCACTGCGGGTTTTCTTGGAAACTTTTAGATTACCGGGAGAATCTCAGAAGATACAGAGAGTCGTGGAGGCATTTGCTGAACGATATTATGAACAGTCACCTAATATTTTTGCCAATAAAGACGCTGCTTTATTACTGTCGTATTCTTTAATAATGCTTAATACGGATCAACACAATGCCCAGGTGAAGAAAAAGATGACAGAAGACGATTTTATTCGTAATAATCGGCGGATAAATGGTGGTAATGATCTGCCCCGGGAATACTTATCTGAACTTTACCACTCGATTTGTGAAAATGAGATCCGCATGACACCAGAACAAGGTGTCGGGTATCCAGTCATGACCCATGATAATTGGGTTGGGCTGATTCACAAATCAAGACAAACTTCTCCATTCATTATATGTGGGTCGGGAGAGCGGATCAACAAAAAAATGTTTGCTATTTTGTCAGGTCCGACTGTTGCTGCTCTGTCTGTGGTTCTGGATCTTGTAGATCAAGAAGCCGTGCTGCAAACGTGTATTGACGGATTCTTAAATGTTGCTAAGATTGCGGGTTGTTATCATCTTGATGATGTTCTTGATGGGCTTTTAGTTTCTCTTTCCAAGTTCACAACACTTCTACTTCCAATGTCTATCGAAGAATCCATTCTTGCTTTTGGTCATGATTCTAAAGCCCAGAAGTCAACCTTAGCGGTTTTCACTATAGCAAATACGTATGGTGATTATATACGTTCAGGCTGGCGAAACATTCTTGATTGCATTTTAAGCTTGCACAAATTGGGTCTTCTTCCTTCTCATCTAGCCCGTGATGCAGCTGATGACTTGGAGTCAAATTCTGAGACAGACTCAGTAAGATCTTCATTGGCCTCCCCAGTCAAACCCGCATTACCCCCAGCCCGGAAGTCATTCGGGCTCATGGGCCGATTCAGTGAGTTTTTATACTATGATGTGGAGAAACCTGCTCCACAACCTTCTGAAGAACAGGTTGAAGCTAGAAAACAGGCCATGGAAACAGTTAAAGATTGCCATATAGATAGTGTGTTTACAGAGAGCAAATTTCTTCAATCTGAGTCTCTTTCAAATCTTTCCCAGGCCTTGATTTTGGCTTCCCATGAAGATGAAAATGGTGCTGTTTTTTGCCTGGAGTTGCTGATTACAGTCACGTTAAATAACCGAGATCGAATCATGCTTTTATGGCAAAATGTTTTTGAGTACATAGCCAATATTGTCCAGTCAGCTGTGATGCCGAGTACTTTAGTTGAAAAAGCGGTTTTCGGGCTCATCAGAATTTGTAGACGATTGCTTCCTTACAAAGAAGAATTAACTGATGACCTTCTTAAATCACTTCAACTTATTTTAAAACTTGATGCCCGGGTGGCAGATGCATATTGTGAACACATCACACGGGAAATTATGCGTCTCGTAAAAGCGAACGCAGGTCAAATAAAGTCCCACTTGGGCTGGCGTACCATCACTTCCCTCCTCTCTATCACAGCTCGTCATCCGGAAGCTTCCGAACCCGGTTTCGAGACTCTCGAGTTCATCATGCTGGATGGGGTCCACTTGTTACCAGCTAACTTTGTGCTCTTTGTTAATGCAGCCCGACAATTTGCTGAGTCTCGGGTTGGTGATGTAGCAAGGTCGGTCAAGTCTGTAGATTTGATGGCTGGTTCATCGGTTTGTCTGGTTAAGTGGTCTCGTGAAGCGGTAGGGGAAGAACCTGAAGCCACGGTTCAACTTTATCAAGATATTGGAGAGATGTGGGTCCGGTTGGTTCAAGCTTTAAGAAAAGTATGTATAGACTCTAGAGAAGAAATCAGGAACCATGCGGTTTTGCTGCTGCAACAGTGCTTAACGGGTTTAGAAGGGATTCATTTACAAGACGAGACATGGGTTCAATGTTTTGATTTGGTGGTATTCCCATTATTAAACGATTTGGTAGAAATTGTTGAAGAAAAATCAGCCAAAGAGTACAGAAACATGGAAGGTACACTTGTTCTGGCCTTAAAACTTCTGTCAAAATCGTTTTTACATTCGCTACCGCGTATTTCCCATTCAGAGTCGTATAGTAAAATATGGGTGGACGTTTTAAGTTGTATGGAACGTTACACAAAGGTCAAATTCAGAGGGAAAAGAAGTGAGAAAATATATGAATTAGTACCTGAGCTTCTGAAGAACACACTGTTTGTCATGAAATCAACTGGAGTACTTTCACCAAACGGTTCGGATGGTCTTTGGGAGCAGACTTGGTCACATGTAAAGACACTGGCACCCTCGATGCAGTCGGAGGTGTTCCCAGATGACGAACCACGGACCATGGCTGCTGGTGCGGTTCCTGAGGTTAAGGTTCCATGAGGTGGGTCTGGTCCAAACTGGTAGTGGTTTGTGGATTTGGTTCAAATTTTGATGGGCAGAATGAGAAAAGAGTTATAGTCGAGCAGGTTTTCTTATATTTGTATACTTCTAGTAGTTTGTATAAGTGTTCTTGTTTTTGTTTTGTTTGACTTTTACATTTGTTGACCTCTTGGCCCATCAAAGGGATACATAGTCTCCTCGAAACATTGTATTGTTATACCCATTTCTTTTGTTTAGCAAAGTTCTATGGTCACTTCCATCACGTCAAACATAGTCTGATGAGGATCTCATCATGTTTTTCCACTTGATTGTTTTATCAGGTTCGTAAAATCTTCGTGTTTCTTTGCTTTTTGAACTTCATATAGCAAGGATTGTTGAATTCCATCAACCAAAGGATTTTGAAGGAATCAATTTCTTTTATCCTTGAACCGAACATAATTTTAAATGGAATTAGTTCCAAGTTCAATTTCTTTACATTGTACGAACCATTCTGACCCTTGTTTTGTAGATCCTATGGACCAATTTTGAGTGGAATCTATTTCAATTTTAATTCTTGTAAATTATACGAACCATCCAGACCCTTAGTTATGTATATTCTAGGAGCTAAACGAATCATTAGTTTACAATTATGTTTACATTCATTTCCATGGTTCAATCAAATGAAACTAGTTATTTTTTATGATACGATATACTCGTATAGACATGTTAGTAATTAATAACGCCTGTAACCAAGGGATTACACAACAAAATGATCATGTGTCCACATAAACTTTTGTCCCTATTTATTTAAAACATAAAACACATGCTTAAAATCTAACCATATGTAAAACTACTCTTTATGTACGCCTCTTTATCCAATATCACAAAAATAATATTTTTTTTTTGATGAAATACGATTCATTTGAGAACTGTCTCGCTTTCCATGCATTTAAATTTCAATGCATCAAGTTTAGGCACATCTGTGAATCAATTTCATAACTCATCTAGGCCCATAAAAAGCAAAGTGATCAATATTAATAAGTGGTAATTTATTATTAGCGATCCAAGCATGTCAAAACTCTTAAAATCACAAGATAATTGTTTCTAGGTGGTTGGTAAGTTCAATCATGCGAGTAGTAAGTTATAACACTGTCTATTTATCAAAAGATCTGGGCACGAATGATGGAACTTCATAGTAGCAACGTAGACCTAATGAAAATGTGGAGCAAACGTTCAGTTTGTAGCTAATTTACATTGGTTTGGATCTTCTTTCCCTATTTCTAATAAATTTAAGTTTCATTTTCAAGTTTATTTGCCTTTTAGTGTCATTGCTGCTATATCATATGAACATAGTAAAAAAGCTGGGAAATAGTAGCGAAACACAATCATAAATTGTCCAACAACTCAGTTTAACTAGCACTCACATAGATTCTCAGTTTAACTAGCACTCACATAGATTATGAATTATCAACATTTTTTATTTATTGTTAATGGTGTTCCTAGCTACTAACCTTTTGCTAGGTACATTGCGTATATGCATTGTTTTTATCCTATTAATTTGGCAAATGATTTTAACAATACAATGCAACTTGGTAAATTATTGTGATTGTTCGTAATGAGTGTTTTTTGTCCTTGATGTAGAGAGGCCCAACGAGACTGAAAGTTATAACATTAAGATCACTCTCATCGTCAACCTTATGTGTGGGTTGATTGCCAAGCCTTAAAAAAATTAGAAAGTAAAATATTCCCAACCTCATGTTATGTCCTGGTTGCCCAAGCAACTCTGGTTGCTAACAAATCTTATAACACGTCACTAAATTAGTGATTGTATATTTAATTTCTTATCTTTTTTTTTTGTTTTCTAACAATCAATTTGACACATAATTTGATTTTTATTTGATAACTTGTAATATATAACTTTCTTTAAAAATTCTAACACACAGTCTTGTTTAATATTTTTAAACAGTCCGATATAAGTTTTTTTTATCTCTTAAAGATGGAACTCTTTCAAAAACAATGTATTTTTTTAATATAAATAGACATTGCTGTGTCGATAAGATCTGGAAAGATAGTAAATGAGATGAATACATGATGGTATTTATAAGATTTTATAAATAATATTTTTTCATAAACCATATTTAATTTAAAAAAATTTGGGTGGGTTATAAAGGAGATTTAAGAGGCTATTTGTCAAGTTTGTGCTAGCCGTTGAAAAGTCATTCGATATGCTTTTTTAAAACTTACTCATCAAGAAGTTTATAAATCATTAAAAGAATGTATTTTAGCTGCACCAAACATACTGTAACTTTGATTAATTCAGCGACAGTCCCAAAATATTAAATTTGATTGGATTGTGTATGTGGAAGAAAGAAACAAACTTTTTAATATTAGGTTGGGTTGTGGATAAAATTTTTCTAAGTTAGTAAAAACCTTTTTGGCCCTTTTATGCTACCAATGTCTCATTATATTGTAAGAGTTGGTCACTATATTAAAGGTGGAGGGAGTGGGGTGGTGTTTTTGCACTCCCGAGCCACTTCAACTGATTTTCTCTCCCACAAGCCTGCTTCTCTTCACAAACTTTACTCCACATTAGTTTCAACAACTCAAGGTGGAACCACCTTCCACTCACTCCTCTAAGAAAATAAAAAAAATTTATGGTCTTCTATCAACCTTACATAAAAACCATAATGTTTCATGTAAATGTAAAATATTACTGTTTATGTAAAAAGTTATATAAAACTAGATTCATATTTACAACAATAAAATTTATGATTGAAAAAAATATGTGATAGTAATTATTGATAGTTCACCTATACATAGTAACATGATTACAAAGATGTATTATATAATTTATATCCAAGTATCATTAGTGTTGTGATTTTCTCTATTACAGATATTACTAATTTTCAACCTGGTTATGCATTATTAGTTGTACATCATGCTTTATAGGTTGTATTTTAGTTTTCATCTTTACATTTAACCCTAACATTAGTTTTCACTTTCAGCTTTGCCTTATATACTTTTTATTTTTTATAAATTTTTCATTTTTAAGTTTTGGTCTAACAATTTCAAGTTAACATGCCGCAACATGCGTGCGCGGTTTAACGATTTTACCTCTATTTTTTCCGTTTAACGGTCACATTGTGATCTAATTTTTGCACATTAAAAAGCTGCAACGGGCGTGCATGGTTTATTTTTTTACGTCTACATTTTCTTTTCATTTTTATTTATTTTGTTTTGCGAGCTTTTCCGGTGTTGATGATCACTAGCGACGATGTGACATTTGTTAGGATCAAACCGCGCACAAACACACAAGCAGAAACACGCAAGAGAAAATAATAACAAAGATGAACATGCGAGATTTAACGTGGTTCGGTCGATGTGACCTACGTCCACGGGCTGCAATCAGAATACTCTTTTATTGTTTTCTGCCTCACTTGTGAGGAATTACAAGTACAACGATACAATATAAATAGAGAAAATTAGGGTTTACAACTTAATCCTCAAAAAAATCTTAATAGGCTAAAATTAAATAAAAACGGGTCAGGTCTTTAATTTAATTAATCTGCAACTGAGTTGTCTTTAACCCGAACATAAATCAAGACTCCATAAAATCAACAACATTAATACTATTTAACATGGTTTTATGCCCCTCCGCGATACGTGGAGCATAATACTAGTTCTATACCCTATTTACCAAGTTATGATCGAAAAACAAAAGTGATGTTTGAAAGTGACTATAATCATGGAGTGTAGAACCAATAAGATCGCGGGTTACCGAGCATATCATCAACGTGCTGTCATTTGATCACTGGCTTTCCACCATTCACCATTTCAATTATAAAAATACATACAAAATAATATTATTGATAATTACCACACCGCAACGCAGACGGCCAAATCACCGGCAACATCAAGTTTTCCAATCATCTTCAGGTTCGTCTTTTATATATGCGATCTTCAGTTGATAGATTAATCGTCTAGAGGATCCATTCGCATACAACTGTTTACACATGAATTCAGATTTGATTTTGATTCGTATGTTTTTTATTTCAATTAGGGCAAACAATTTGTGATTTGTTTGGGGAGTTATTGGAGACGATATGAGTGAGACATTTGAAGGCTACGAACGCCAATACTGCGAGCTTTCAGCGAGTTTGTCGAAGAAGTGTACATCCGCTAGTTTACTCGATGGAGGTGAGCCAAACCCTAACTGGAATCACCATAACTGTGTATATGTTATGGATTGAGGATATCATGAAGCGATTAGGAATACGTTAGAGCCTTTGTGAATTGTGATTAACCTTGCGTTAGTTACTACCTAGGCCATTTGATTGCCCAATTGAAATTGTTCAGTTTCTTATTGATTTAGGTCCCTAAAGAACCCTAATTGGTTGTTCTTTGTATGTATCTGAACAACAAACTTAAATATCCTTTACAAATTTGATTCATATCCTTATACTTATTGGGCCTGCAGGTAAAGATATAATGCTAGCATGTTTTGGTTATGTTCTAGGTCAACTTATGGTTCGAGTCAGGTACCTCCGTTTGGGGGGTTACACAGTTTATGATCATCTTAAAACTTAAAAAAACACTACTTAAAGTTGAGTGTGATTGTTCTAAGCAATTTTTCTTTATCAAAAATCAATATTTTTGAAGTTTGAGCATTCGTCATGAAGCTTTGATAATAATGTTTGAGAAACCTAAAGTAGAAACCAAAGACACTTAAAGAGCTAAAAGTTAGGGTTCTAGGAAGGGCGTATGTCATGGTTCCGGAACTTGGATGCTATAATACAACTGTGCTTGTAAAGTTCAGAAAATCATGTGTGAAATGTGAATATAATTTGTGATTTATTACATATGTGCCATAACTGTGTTGGACTGTTCACTGTTGGTACTTATAATTATGATTTTGATGCCCGCTAGAAGGAGATCAAACTTGGATCTGGAGGGTAAATGATTTCTGTTTTTAAGTTTTGACTAGAAAGCTTAGAGAATCTCTGATGATTTTGGATGCTCTTAGTTGTGTGCAGGTTATCGATTGTTATATCTCTTGCTTCAGTTTGTTGGTTTTCTGGTTTAGTTGGCTCATACTTCGTAGTGTCTTACAATGTTTCAGCTCTCTCAGTTATACCAGTTCTTTCTTTTTTTTGTTTCTTTTTTCTTTTGACAATTTTAGAGAAAAATTTAGAACCTTTTTGGGCACGAAACTGTTGCTCATATGATACTAAAATCCCAGCAAGGCTGCTGAAGTGAATTTTGTAACACACCTTGAATTAAACCAACAATAATATCAGAATGATGTTTACTGTTAATTTCAGAGCAAAAGAAGCAAAAAATTTCTGAAGTAAAAGCTGGAATTGATGAAGCTGAATCTCTGGTAATGTGTTATCTCATTATTGTCGTTACATAGTTGAGCTCATGAACATATTACGAGTTAATTTGAACAATCTTTGTTTTTTAATCCAGATTCGGAAAATGGACATTGAGGCAAGAAACTTGCCACCAAATGTAAAGGCTGTGCTTCTTGCCAAATTGAGAGAGTACAAATCTGATCTGAATAATTTGAAAAGTGAAATTAAACGAATTGCATTAACAAACTTAAACCAGGCTGCACGCGATGAATTATTGGAATCAGGAATGGCAGATGCTGCTGCAGTATGATAACTAATCTACCTTCCTATGACTATTATACAATACTTATGTATTATTTATTATTTATACACACCGCATATATACTATAGCAAACAAACGGTGAATGTGGCAGGTGTCAGCAGATCAAAGAGGAAGATTATTGGCTTCAACCGAAAGATTAAACAAGTCAAGTGACAGGGTTAGGGACAGTAGAAGGACCATGCTGGAGACCGAAGAACTTGGGGTTTCACTTCTTCAAGATCTTCATCAACAACGCCAGTCTCTTTTGCATGCCCATGGAACTGTAAGATTCCACACTCCATTACATCATAGTTTATACCATCATTTTGGGTAAGTTTAAAAATCTTTATCATTTATATTTCAGCTTCATGGAGTTGATGAGAACATAAGCAAGAGTAAGAAGATTATGACAAACATCTCAAGAAGGATGAGTCGAAACAAGTGGATAATCGGGTTCATTGTTGCTGTACTGATTGTTGCCATCATCTTGATCTTGTACTTCAAGTTGAAGTAGCTGTAAGTCAAGTTTGGTTTGGAGTGGTTTGGTTTCTTTTGTTGGCTCCATTTTTACCGCAGGTGTGTCATTTATTGTGGATTTAAGATGCTTGTTCTTTTTATTCAAAAATGTTAATGTTTGTTGTTGAAAATAAGTTGATTTATATAATTATATGTGTGCTTATATGTTGGTGACAAACCTGGTATCTGGATATCATAAAGCTGTATTTAAATGGTTGAGATTGAAATGAAGCCTTGATCGGTGTTTGGTGTTGTAATATGATAAGTCAGTCAATTTTATGCATGAGACAAGGTATTTTCCCCAAACCAACTTTACCTGCTTCATGTGGAGTTGCACACATGCATGAACCCCAGGTGTTCTATAAGAAGCTTGATTGGCTAGAAGCAGGTGCAGTAGATCTCATAACGGAATAGTATCTACTAATTTGTTAAACAAAAAACAAAGTTAATAAATCTAACAAAATATATGAAAAACACAGTTATTAATATACATACTGAATCATTTTTACCTCTTTTATGTATGTTCATGCATATAGATATCCTCGTAAGAAAGTCATTTGGCATAAATAATATTATTTATAGTTACAAGTATTATTATCGTTTTACCATCATTTGGGATCTAACATTATAGTATATACCGTTTCGTGTGAATATCTTATGATGACTTTTAAATTATATATAGATTCATCTGGTATAATTTGCATGATGTGTGACCTTATAAATCATATGCTATCAGTAGCATTATTATATATTTAACTCTTGTACACATAGAAAAATGTGTTCCAACTTCCAAGTGAATGAATGTTTAATACAAAACGATTAGAAAAATAGAAAACTACAACTGTGAAGGTTTAATTGTATCAAATTATCAATTGCTTTAACTGTTATGATGTGGGATCACAGTCTACTGTATCGGTTAAATATGATAATTCACAATACAAAATCAAACGGGGATGTAGCTCAAATGGTAGAGCGCTCGCTTTGCATGCGAGAGGCACGGGGTTCGATCCCCCGCATCTCCACTTTTAGTTTTAATTTTTGAGAACAAAACAAATGATTGAAGAAGAAACATAGAGTATCGCTCAAAAGATTTTAAAATATTTAAATGGTTATTATAACAGTGAGACTATTCATTATTTTGTTAATTAAATGTATCATACAAGTACCAATAATTCTTAGTTTAACTGGTAAAAATACCAATGACATGTAAATAAAAGTTATAAGTTCAGATCTCACTCTGAACAAAAATACTAAAAATTGAGCTAGTAGTTTTTCCTAGTAATGGCCTAATGAGTTTCCTTCTGGGAGAGTTGGAGGTGCAGTCATAGCTAGAAAACGAATAGATGAATCCGATTAAGATAACACTTATACTCCGAAGTAGGGTCGTCCATTGTCGTTAAAACAAATAAGTATTAGACAATTATTCTGATAACATTCAAATTCTTTTAATAAGAATTTTATATTTTTTAAAATTTTCAATGAATTAACTTCCCTAACACTGCACAACTCACAAATATAGCTTTTATATTCACAAACTACTTACAAATCTGAAAATATATTGGTTTTAAACCGTTACCCACTTGTTAAAACATCAGTATCGCTTGATATTGTGCAAAAAACAAGTTAACCAGGGGATCGTAATTTTTTCGGTGTTTCTATGTCAATCAAAAAGATTTTGATTAAACAGATGTTTATTCAACATTTTATTTATCAACAGCGATATATAAAAGTTACGCATATGTTACAAAGAACATGTGTCGTGTGCTAAGCAGTAAACGGTATCCTAAGCGCCATTCTCTGTGCCAACCAAGGCCTTTCTGGGTTCGGATCAATAAAACCATGTGCCAAGAACTGTTCAGCTTCTTCCTCCATGAGTTCCCGGGCCCATGTCACACGTCTCTCGGGGCAACTCCCAGGCCCGAAACATCTGCATTGGTTACCAAACACGCCAATCATAAAAAAACCCGAGGCTGGATGATTGAAAATATTAGTGTTTGTTATATTTTATACCTGTATTCGTAAAAGCAAGCACTTCTTTCATTTTCTACTTTGCCCCAATTATTCCAGCCATGGTGCTTGATACATGAATCCATGTATGTGTATGCAAATACCACCCTCCCGAAAGGTCCCCATGGGCGGCCAAGATAAGCATACAGTGTACCTCCATTGCCTGTTATGATGCACCTGCATTCATATAAAAACAATTAGCATCAAGCGTTCAAGCACAAGCAAAGACTATGTGCAACCTTATCAAAATGGAAGCTGAAAACAAGGACCCAAGAAACCATTCATACGACACGCTAATCCATTTTCCTAGGAGTATGCAATCATTGCAACTAAACAAACAGTTAACCAAACCATTCGTCGACACACTAATTTATTTTCCTAGGAGTATGAAACCACTGCAACTAAAGAAACCGTTAACTCGACATGAAATGTTATCTAAAATGTGGGAAGTAGTCGAACGCTAACCTTAAGAACACATAACCAGTTGTTTCTTGACAAGATTTTCTACTTTGGGCAGTTATGAAACCAGCTGACTTGCAGTGAATGTGACAATGTTCCAATAATGCAGTGCTGTTCCCAAATATGAAGTCCACACTTCCCTCAATGTAGCAGTTCTTCAAATATTGCTTCCCATAGTGTAAATACAGAGTATCCTGCACAATATTTGTTAAAAAGAAAATAAACTTTAGCATCAAAATCACCACATCAACACCAAACAAATGGCATCAACATTCTCACCTGCCACCCAAGAAACCTGCAGTTGTAGAAAGCACATCTATCTGCGGTCACTCTGATCGCCACCGCCTGGCCCGAACCCTAACCAACAAAAGTTTAGAATAATGATAACAGAGATCATGATTCATGACATTGTTCATGACTGAAAAAGAAAGAACACCTCAGGAGCAGAGTTCTCAAATGTGATGTTTTCACAGATGAAATCTTCCCCTTCGACAATGGCAGTCCCACACCCAAACGTTCCTGTTCCAATCACTCGCGGCGCCTGCAAATCCATCAATAACAAACACACACACAAAACTGTTGAAACCATTTCACAAGGTCAATTTTCTTATCTTCTGTTAATTCAATATCATACAAGTAACCAACAATACCAAAATTTTAAGTTTATGGAGTGATTTCTAGTATGAAAATTGTTTCACAATGGTTTATGAAGACTCAGCTACCTCAAAGTATACACTCCCAACTTCTCTAACACTAACTCAGCAGGTATAATTAAATAAGCCAGAGTCCGTTTGTTGAGATAACAGAACCACTACTTCCAAACTAGAAACTCTAAACCTCCGTAAACTGAAAAACATTCTCAAAAAACCCTAAAAATGGCTAAACCGACTGCGTTATACATACATGATAGTGAAGTTAGGTCGTTTTTTTAACACTCGATTGATTAATTTTCTCATAGTTACAGGATAATTGTTAGGGTTTGAGAACAAACAAAGATTGATTGACCTGATGGTGATTGATGTTTGTGGCGGTGTTGTCCCACGTAAGAACGGTGGTTTCAGGGGTTAATCCGGCGAGGGTGATGAGGTTTTTGGTCTTGGGGATGTACAGAGGTTGCCTGTAGGTCCCCGGAGAAACACGAATTACGGTCCGGCAGGTGTTGCCGAGGGGTACGTCGTCGACGGCAGCTTGCACCGTCCGGTAGTCACCGCCACCGTCGTGCGCCACCGTCAATACTCTTGCCATCTTTTCTCTCTCTGTTGCTTGCATCAGTTACACTATAATCCTACATACACCAGTTTTTTTGCGATGAAGTCGGTGTAGATTACCGAGTTGAACCCGGGTCCTATGTGCATTTCTAGGTCGGATCGGATTGGCCGGTCCAACCGGGAAGCGATAGGGGGAGCGAACCGAGCATCATTGAATCATTTTATAGTTATCGGACAGGTCGGTTCGGATAAGTTCAAATCGATTCGGTGGTCGGATCGGAAACCGGATCGAACTGGAAATTAGGTATTTTTATTTTATTTTTAATTTTTTTAGATTTTAATAGGTATAACAGATGGGTGGAATGATGAATTGTAATGTTGAAAATAATATTATTGTTGAACTTTATGTATAACTATAAAATACACATATAAAATGCTTATATTAAATTAGATATATAACTATATATATATGTATATATTAATTCATTATCCAGTTTTTAAATTCGATCCTTCAGTTTGACGTCCAATCCGGGTTGGATTTAAATTTTACAAATAATAAAACAAAAGCCAGTGTCGTTAACTAAAAGATAAACCACATTTCAACGCTCCACTGTAAAATGTTTATAATAAAGTTAGGATGGTGTGATATTGAATGATCAATTCATTAAAACTTAAAAGCATGATTCGGGTTGGATTTAAATAAGCTTGGAAGTTGATGTTGTTTAAAGGGTGTCAACTGTTGTTTAATAAACGAGTTGAAAAGATCTTAAAGCTAAAGTTGGGTATTAAACAAGAGTTTGTTCCTGGTTTTCAAACTGGAGCTTGATTAGACTCGTTTTAATTATGTCACTTGTATAAACAAAATAATTTTTAGAGTTAAATTAGATTTTACTCCTTGAGATGTGTTAAAAATAACCATTTTTCTTCAAAAGATTAGAAACATCAATTTATCTCAAAAAAATTTATAAGTTATGTCAATTTTAATCTAAAAGTTTCATTAGTTGTTTCAGTTTTATCCAAAATAATGAAACTTTTGGAGTGAAATTAAAACAACGTATGAAACCATTGGACATAAATTGATATTTTTAATCTTTTTGAAGAAAAATAGTTACTTTAGTCAATCTTTAAAGAGTAAAATTGAAATTAACTTTAATTTTTATTGTGTAATTACATAATGTATATTATACTTATTAATAAATATATCATGGTTGTATATGTAATTATGATTACTAATATGTATAATTATATATGTACACAGAAGGTAGTTTTGTAACAAATAAATAATTAAATGAGTAGATTTTAACCAAGAGCATGAGCTAGTAAATTGTTCGCACGACGAGCTTAACCTCTAGACAAATGTTTAAATTAAAATAAAACTTGATTTCCTTAAAATTATATATGTGGGGTTTAAGTTTGGTCAAGTGAGGTTCAAATAGATGTACACGATGATTGATTTGTAGATAAGGTTGAGAATTAAAATAAGTTTGAAACAAAATAATTATAAGATATACAATTACTTAAAAGTTCTATCATAATATGAAATATATGATGTGTAAAAACATCTTAAATGATCTAAAAATAATTATAAGATATACAATTACTTAAAAGTTCCATCACAATATGAAAAATATGATGGTGTAAAAACATCTTAAATGATCGAGTGAATAACATCTCACTGTCCTGTATGATTCTTATAAGACAGCAAGTAAAATCTCACGATCAATCATCACAACACAACCACAGAAGCTTCATGTCCTTGTTGGAACATAGGAATTTTAAGACAAAATTAGAATAAACTTTGTTAGCATTTATTTATGATTTTTTGTTGCAAGACATTATTTAATACCCAATAATATTACTAAATTTTTTACATGGTATAAAAACTTACATTCATTATTGTTATTATTTTTTATCATGAGAACACATTATCAATAAACTCACTGACATCAATATCATATAAACAAAAATACAGATGTCCTTTAGTAGATTATGACAAAAAAAAAAAAAAAAGAATTTAAGAACAATTCAAACCTTAAACCTCGCTAAAAGGGAATCAAGTACACGACCCAAGTTGAGGATCAAAGATTCAAAACATGATACAAGGAGTTAAATCAGATTCTCTTGACCACATGAGAACATGCACACATAGTTGTACACAACCATTGTTCTGATATTTCAATGTTTCCAAAAACAAGAAAAATACAATGCAAAAACCAAGTTATAAAAGTTGACAAAAACCAAAACTAAGAACAAAAACGTATTAGGATCTATCAATAAGTTGATCATCCCGATCCCGATCCTTTTTCATTACGGGAAGAAGATGATGAGTTCGTAGGCGAGTCTTCATTAGTTATAGCACCTGTGTCAACATCCTGGTTGCCGAAAATAGATGCAAATGAAAGCGGGTTTGAGGTAGAACTTTCTTTTTTAAGACCCTTTATTGTTCTCATTGCATCTATTGTTCTTCTATATACATCTGAAGTTTCTACCTCAGCTGATGTGGTGGTTTTATTTTCAGCTTCTGGTTTGCTAGATGATTCTACCACTTCGGCTTCTAGAGGGAAAAGGAGTTCAAGATTTTCCTCGCATTCATGGACCAATCTAGTAAGAGGTTCGGTTGTGAAAAAGGGTTGACGAAGGGTAAGTTGTGTAAAATGCACTCGTAATAATCCCCCGGTCCTTTTGTCATACTTCTTCAAGATTTTTATAATCCCTAATGAGTATAAAGCAAGGGACACAAGATTACAAGCAGCAGTGGATCCAAGAATTAAAAGTAGGTATGCATGATAATTTGCTTTTTTAACAACAAAAAAAGTTGTGTGCACGGGCATGCCTAATATAGATCCACCTTTGGGGTGGATTTACAAGGACCCTTAAAAACAGGGATGCCAAATTCAATTCATTTACTTGTGAATGGGTTGATTTGGTATGCTTTTTCTCTAACAAATCAAACGATCAAAAGTTGCCCACCATGTACTTTTAGTGTAGGGAAACCTCCTATATTGTTTTATTTGAGAAAAACAAGATTATTATTATAAGAATGTAATTTTTAAATCATATTTGACAAGTAATCATTATAAAATAATTAGAAGTTTTAAACAAAAGGTGTTTCTACTCGTACCAAAAAATACCCATTTTGACAGTTAACCAAGGTACTTAACCCATTCATTTCACCACCTCTGCTTAAAATAATAATTTATAAGGAAAATAGGCGTTCTTGTAATGTTTAAGGAAGCTGTAGCTTTTGAAATAGTGATAACTTTCTTTAGAAATACTGGAGTGCAAGAATTTTGAAGTTAAACTGTTGTACCTGCAAAATTTAAGGAGCTATAGTTTTTGAGAAGCACCATCTCCCCATGGATTGTGACGAACTCTCTGCGTATCGCCATCATCTCATCACTGAATTCACTTTCTGATGAAAAGTTTCCATCTTTCCAGCTTTTCTCCTTCACTCGCTCAATTCTTTCCTTTAACTCCTGATTAAATCAAGGAGTTATGAACAAACGTGATGCAGCAGAGTTAGTTCCAATACACTAATCGTTTAGAAGTTCAAATATACGAGACATCAATAAACTAACAAATGAAAACATGGGCCAAGCCAGTGAAGAAAAACATATGATCCAATTTAGCTTAAACTGGGTCATCACATACAAGTAAAACTCAATTTCTGAAGGGTCTGCAAGACAAATTGATTATAATCTAGGCAACTATGATTCTGAATTCATCAAAATGTGCAAGTACATGACAGTTGAGCATTCATTCTTCAAGAAGTAAAAACAGTTTGAGGAGGTTAAATGATCAGCATAAAAATTCACAAGTTACGTCTTGTGATGAACAAAATGATTATCATATCCTTGAAGCTGGCACATATAATGGTTCTCGTATAAAGACTTTTCCTTTAAGAAATAACTCATGTATCCAGTATAGCTGAGTATCATAATTCACAAACACTATCTGTCCATGGGATATTAAGCACCTGGCAGGGAACAAATAATCATATCCATGGTCCTGACTCTCAGAAGCAAACATAATCTATTTTACCAATGCCAAACTTTCACTTCTTATATCATCTTGTTCAAGATCATGGCTCACAAGTCTTCTTTTTTTTTTTTTTTTAATTTAAAGATGTCGGCCCTAAAAGAATAACTTTGCAGCTAATGGCACCTGCTGTGCTTTCCTTCACGCTATATTTAGAGCATGGAGTTCAAGGTTTGAAATCAAGCTTCAAACATGAGCTTCTGCTTTACATTTGAAGCTCAAACATAAAAACAAACTCCGTATTCAACCACCTAGGTCCAAACGCAAAAACAGTTTACTCACACTTCATATAATCTAAGTAGGCATATGGATACATAATGACACATGTATATCAACCAGACAACAGTTCTAGTTCTAGAAAGACAATTATACTCATTAGAATACATTACTCGTTATGTTGATTCTTGAAAAGTCGTTTTAACACTGCAATTAGCACAAAATCTAAAAGCTAGCAGTTAAATTTCTACTCAAATTAGATCAAAATACCACTGTTTCATATAAATTTCGGTTATGTTGATTCTAGTAGAATCACTGTAACACTCGGATATGGAGTGATTAGCACAAAATCTAAAAGCTAGCAGTTAAATTTCTATTCATATTGGATCATATTACCACTGTTTCATATAGATTTAGGTTATGTTGATTCTTGTAGAGTCACTGTAACACTCTGATATTGAGCAATTAGCACAGAATCTAAAAGCTAGCAGTTAAATTCTATTCATATTGGATCAAAGTACCACTGTTTTATACAATTTTAAGTTCATCTCATAAAGTCAATGCTTACTGATAACTCTAAAACCTAAAACAATAACAAAACTCAGCAAACAATAAACAAAAAACTAGCATATGCACAAAACAAAAGAATAACAAAAACCTTAAATCGGATGACGAATTCCTCCTCCTTATCAACGTAAAAATCATTAAACTTCTCAATTTCCTCTTCCAAAACCCTAACAAACCACTCCTGCAGATCGGCCAAGTGCGGCGGCAACGGAGGAAAGTTCCGATTAGCACCGACGTCGGTCGGAGGCGGAAGATGCCGGTGATCGTCGTCGCCGGCGACGGGATTAGGAATGCGCTTAAGAAGCTTCTTCAACAGTTTGTAACACAAGTATTTGTCCCTCCATTCAGGTAGGGTTTGCTCCAGATGAATACCGAATTCCTTACCGAATTTCATCACCTGATTGAATAGCTCTTTACACAGACATGTATGTGATGAATGATTAAGGTGCAGAGGATGTGAAAATTAGGGTTAACGTGAAGAAGAAGAAGAAGAAGAAGAAGAAGAAGAAGATGATGATGATGATGATGATGATGATGATAATGATGTGTGTGGATTTTGGTGTTGTTCAAGAGTCGTAAGGGGATTTACCGGTGGGAATTGGGGGTGGAGTCTAATCGGAATAGGAATTGGAATCAGAATCGTAAAGGGAATACGAATGAGAAGGTGTAATGGATGGAGGAATATTCTTCTTTTGGATTATTTGTGTTTTTTTTTTTTTTAGTTTAAATAATATAATATTAAAAGCTATGTTCTATAAACTCAAACTACGTTCTATAAACTCAAATCGAGTCTACTTTTTTGCCATATGTTTTTCATAAAGTTTTTACGACATATTGTTTAAATAGAAATAAAGTCTTGTCAATAAAAACAAAATAAGCTAAGAACGATGGATAACGTCAGCCACATGATTGATTTTACGAACAACATATACACAAACATTGATCTTGTGATTTTATAGTTATGTTTTGATCATTGTTATCGATGAAATACAATCATGTATAAAAATCTCTTTGCTCGCATTTAATCAAGTAATGTCGTAGTGTTTCTAATTGTGTAAGCTTCATGCTTTAAATACCAAACACTAGTTACTGTCATTTTCACACCACATACATGTATGGAACAAATACCATGCAAGTCCAATTTACGTAGGCATTTTGATTTTGCTAGTTGAACGTATATTTGCTGATGATACGCAGATAGAAAGTTAACATGCGAGCAGTGCTCCATGAATAACATGATTTTTAGCATAAACCGTTGCAAAGAAAAATCAAACACACTATCAAAAGTAGATACACTTTAATGGAGTCACCTATAACATTATCAAGAGAGATGATTGTATATCAAGGTATAACATAACCTGGTTACTTTTATGATTTTACCTAAAAGCCCTTCAACTTTCTCAAGTTAGTTCAACAATTTCTTTGGTTTTTTTTACAACTACAACAACCAAGTTCCTCCGGTTTCAAATCAAGCAAATGTTCCAAGTCATTTCATAAATTTGTCACCCCTTTCTATTCAAGATAAGAGGCAAACGTGAGATGTCATTTAACGACACACTCAATCATTCATGATGCATATGTTATCTATTATGTATCAGTTTAGATTTGTAACCGAGCAAGTATTGGTTTATTTTTATTCATTTATTGTATAGATTAAGGGTATGCGTTATGATTATTAGACAATATTATTAGGGTTATTAGTATGAGTTCACGGGCCCAGTTAGATTTTAGGGTTTACATTATATTCTTTATATATTGTAACCAAATCTATCAATAATATTGAATTCAGTCTCTTGCCATCTTACATGGTATCAGAGCTTAGGGTTCTGGTTACCTTCTTCTCCACTGCACCACCACAAAAACATACAAACCCTAGCCGTCGCCATCGAGTTCAAACCCTAGACAGGGCGGTGTGCCGCCACCGCCGCCGCCCTGTCCCACCTTCGTCTTCTGTTTCGTTTCTTATCTATTTTCTAGTTTATATTTAATAAAACTTCGTTATCGGTTGAGGATTCAAGCCTATTACCCATATCCATTCTCTTGGTTCGTTCACATCCATTCTCTTGGTTTGTTTCTGGATTATGGCTCTCAATTTGCAGCGGTCACTATGTTTTCTTTGTTCTTTTTATTTTTTTTCGTTTATCGGTATTTTAGCCGCATCAAGGACCACGGTCCACGGCCACCGATCTCAAACTACGGTTTGATAAAATATTTCTATTATTTTTTGATCTACGGATCCAAGAGACTGCTACCTGACCACGGTCACAAGTCATGGTTTCTTTTTATTTATTTATTTATATCTACTTATGTCATCTATTGATCTACGGATCCAAGAGAGTGTCGCTTGCTAGACTTGAGACATCGTCAACAACTACGGTCGTCAGGTCTCAACTTATTATTCCAAGAATCAAGAACCATGAAGTATCAAGCAAAGTATGGATAACATAATCAACTAAAATATGGATGACAACATCAAGCAAAATATTGTTTGTTGGCAATAGTTTCGATCGAAGCATGTTTATCTTACTATTATTGTTTTATGTTTTTTTTTGTTCCCCAGTCGTAACATCAGGTTATTTCCGCTACGACTGCGGGGGATTATTAGACAATATTATTAAGGTTATTAGTATGAGCCCACAGACCCAGTTAGATTTTAGGGTTTACATTATATTCTCTGTATATTGTAACCTAACCTATCAATAATATTGAATTCAGTCTCTTGCCATCTTACATCGATCGAAGTATGTTTATCTTATTATTATTGTTTTATGTTTTTTTTAAGATGGCAAGAGACTGAATTTAATATTATTGATAGGTTTGGTTACAATATATAGAAAATATAATGTAAGCCCTAAAATCTAACTGGGCCGTGGGCTCATACTAATAACCCTAATAATATTGTCTAATAATGATGTCGTGAGGGTCACGTAGGCCGTTCACGGGTATGGTACACCGCTCCCCTAGGAGTTGTCGTAGGCGTGGGGCTCCATCGTGAGCATGGTCACCAACGTGGGGGCGAGGGAATCAATCTTTTATTATTTTTATTTAAATTCATCCGCCAGTCATAACACTACATCTCAAAATCTCTTCAATTACTTCTCACATTCACACAAACAACATAACACTTGTTTAGTGAGTGTGACAACACCCACTATTTACATGACACTCACATGATTACACTTATTTTAATGACAATCATTAATGCGTGTTTTCCTAATATAAACAACTTTAAACTATAATAATTAATCAACAATCCAGTCCATTTACAATCTTATTAAATCATTAGTAAAAAGTATGAATAGTTCTTTTATTATGTAAATACCAATACACTATTGTTATTCATAAGGAACTAAAAGTTTTATTTAATTTTTTAACTGTGAATAGCCGACGGGGCAACAACCAAATATTATATATATGTGCACACCTCATATATGTGTGTACATATCATGTCTAAAATAAAAAAAACGCCATGCTCCTAATAATAAAATAATAAAAAGAAATTGGACTGTCTATATAGGTAGGATGTGAATTATAGTGAACAATAACGCGTGGTGCATTCAAGAAAGCTCCAGACATTCGAAATACGTAACACATTCCTGTTTAGTGATCATCAGGTCACTAAATGTCAAAGTTAAATAGTCACTCACACATAATTATAATTTATAACGTTCTATCAAATGGGTGCATCTTGGTGTTTGTGGTTTTTTCGAGTGAAAGGTTACTTACACACCATATATTTGTATAAATGGGGGTGGGGGTTAGGCATAATGGATATAGATAAGACTAATAACTAATAGGTTGCGAGTTTTAGATTTGTTCGAAGTAAATTTGGTATTGGAAAAACATAGGTGTAGTTGAAAACAATGTAGATAATAATAGGTAACTGATTATGTGTTTTTAAAAACAAATATGTACCGAATACTTAAACTAACATATAGTTATACAAAATCAATTAATTGTACAGGAGAACGTTCAATTTTGCATATGATAAAAGTTAATAGGAATAAAAGGTAACTTTGGTTTCTCTCTAAATTTTGATAAAATAATCATTTTGAACGGAAGATTAAAATTAAACATCAATTTGCATTTATAATTTTATTATTTGTTTTAATTCAGTTCAAAAGTTTTATTAGCTTTTAGTTTCAATTCAGTTCAAAAGTTTTATCAACTCTTAGTTTCAATCTAAAATATAAATTTTTTTGTACTGAAATTGAATCGAATAACAAAATTTTGAACTGAAATTAAAGTTTATATATATTTTGATGAAAATGATTATTTTTATTAAATTTCAAAGAGCAAAATCGAATTTAACTTTATGAAAAATATGTTATTGTAAAAAAAGTTTGATATAGTTTTATTGAACAAATAATAACCACCATCCCATGACCTTCGGCCTCCTCCTCCCTAAAATCATCACACTATCGTTGTCTTCACCCCGTCATGAACCAACATAACTAGAAAATATGTAGCGCGAGCTATTATGTATTAATAATCAATCATATGTAGGATCATAGTAAGAACAAATATAACACAATAATCAAATCATAGATATTCTAATATAATTACTATTAAATGTAACTAATATATTCTATCTAAAACTTTATAGAGTTTTTTTTTCCAAAATGGTGTTGGTGAAAAATTTATTTACCAAAATGAGTGATTTAAAAAATATTTACCAAAATTAATGTTTTTTTTTTCCTATTTTAACTAAACTACTATAATTCTTTCTTTATGTTCTTTTATTTAATCATCATCTTCGTGTACATATTTTTCAATGAATCATCAACATCATCATAATAAGTAGTATGTATATATGTTTTTGTTTTCAAGTATGATCATCACAGTAGTATGTATGCATAATTGCATATATATATATATATATATATATATATATATATATATATATATATATATACACACACACACACATAGAAGGTAGTGATAAAAAAATTATTAAAATACGTGACCGATTTCATTGGTTTTTTCTATTTTTCTCATAACATTGTGTTTTTCTTAGTCACCCTCTCTCTCTCTCTCTCTCTCTATATATATATATATATATATATATATATATATATATATATATCATATCAATGAAGGCGTTCTAAGAATTCGATTGTGATTCAAGCACCTTAGCCTTCTATTTGCTTTGCAAAAGAAATGAGATCAGTTAACATCGGAAATTGTTCGCAACGGAATCCTTCACCGTCGATACCAATATCAATGAAGGCGTTGGAGGTGGTCTCGTAATCGTCCACAGAGGTGGAATTCACCGCTTCAGCAGTCGGAGCAGTCGTGATTGTGCAGCTACTTACCACAGCATGCAAAATCAAATTCATCATCCATAGTTACAAAAACTTTCTGCTTGCCTTTCACCAAGCCAACAATGTGATTGTATGCTTGTGTTTGTATCAAGAGTAATTGATATAAAAAGATAAGTGACAAAAGTGATGAAAGATTTAATTTGAAGGTAATTGTTTGTGGCAGAATGAGTTAAACTGATTCATTTAGTGTGTGTGGAAGGCCTCGATGGTTGCTTAGAATCACAAACGATGCTCTTCAAAAAGTTACACAAGAGATGATAATAGAGTTCTTTATTTAATAAACTAAAACCTAAATACAAATCAAATAAAAAAAACATCCATTTTGATAAATATTTTTTAAATCACACATTTTAGTAAATATTTTTTCTATCAACACCATTTTGGAAAAAAACTCAACTTTATATGGTCAAAGCACGAAAAATCAGACACTCATTTACAGAAAAATCACAACAAAAAAAAACAATAAATAATATAAGTATCTAATACTCGAGGAAAAAATCATAGCGCATTGTTATAATATATGCATTTAAACTTTAAATAAAAGCCTCATAATAATTTAAAAACCAATAAAACTTTACGACGACGAAAGTAGAAATAGATATAAGGCCATAACAGTTGCGGCAAAAGGCATGACAACAAAGCTATAGTGACAGAAGCTAAGAGTCTAGCGGTAGGAGCTATGATTGTGGTAACATGAAAGTGGTTTTAGAGAAAAAGTAACAAAACTTTAAACATAATAAGAAAGAGAAGAAGAGAAAGAAAGTCGTCACATGTGAGACGATGACGAAAAAGAGCCGACTACGAACAACACATGTCTTCAATGGAACACTGACAAATAAGAGGTTGTCAAATATTCCTTAAAGATGATAAGCAAGCATATGCCTAAAGGCTAGTGCATAGTCATTAAGTCACACATGACATGATATAAGTGCGTATCCTTATGTAGTTGTTGCTACGACAAGGATAATGGCTAGTTTGGGTTAGGGGCGTTCCTCAGCTTGGAGTTTCAAGGGTGCCTACTAAAAGCAAAGCACCGTTGGCCTCATCACAAGAGTGGGCCTTTATAATTAGCCTTCAACGTGAGAAATGATTTGTTCTCTAAGAGGTGATAAATATGAGAGTAAGGAGAATGGGAGTTTTTGGCGCGTGAAAGTAGAGTATCAATTGGTTACTTGAGCTTCTCAGGATATCCCTAAAGTAGGGTTTTTCGCCCATGGGTCTGTTCGTGGTAAGTTAACTTTCTATTTCTAGTAGGCTTATCTCCTTTAAATTACTTGTGCAAGTGGATTCTATCATTTGGTGTTTATCAAAGAAGCGGTTGTATTTCTAAATAAGGAGAGATGAGGGTGGCTGACATGAACGAAACCATGTCCCACCGCCTTTGTGATGATCAGACACACTTTAGACCTTTTAAAGTGGAGCTAAATTCATTTAGAGTATCACCAATAGGTTGAAACACGAACGTCTATACGTTAACGATTCTCACGAATAAAAAAAACACACACCATCTCTCTTAGTTCCATCCGTGAAAATTTGTCCTTTTGGATTTCTTCCGCTACCTCTTCTCCCTCTCACCTCTACATTCCTTTTATAAAGGATTCTCCCAAAAGCTTTAATATCTTTTTTATGAAAAAAGATCCTTAGCCCTGGTCAACATATTATTTTACTAGCAATCAATAAACTAAAAATGAACATGTAAAATTTAAACGTAATAATAAACCTAATCAAGAGTTTATTAAACTACTAATCAAAAGTAATAATACATCTAATCAAAATGATTATTAAATCAAAATTCAAAAGAAAAATGAAAAAGCACAGAAGCATGTGTATGTTTTGCTGTCGAAAACTTCTCCTTGACGTCCGATCCTGCCGACATGCCACCAACCTGGCCCATAAAGTAGCACCCACCGGCCCACATGCCACCCACCATCGGCGTTTATTCTAAAGAACGTGTTGCAAATGACAAATTTACTATTTTAGATATTATTTGTGATTAAAAAGGAGATGATTAGGAGTAATTAACACGTAGTATGATACAAGTAATTAACAAAGTATTTGTTATAAAATACATTATCCCACGTCAACTACACAAAAAAGTAAATCTTAAAAAAATAATGGAAATAGCTATTTACACAAGGGTTATGCATATGTAGTGATGTTAGAGAATATCATTATCATGTACTTACTGGATACGTGATTACGTGAACCGCTAGTCTTGTATTAAGACTTTGCTTGAATATTAAAAATCATGGCGTATGCAAAGGGTATTACATGGAAGAAATTAGCTAAGCTTATCCTAACATCTTTCTAGTAATTGATTTAATTAGATTTTTTATATAGTTATATTTAAATACATAGTTTATAAATAATACATAATATCTCTAAGAGCTTTTATCTCTCTCGTATCCTTATCGATGCACCAAATCTTGTTTGGTTTTGGATCTCTTTACTCCATTCTCCTTATGTGACGATTTTCTTTGTCTACGTACCCCGCACGTCCTCCATAAAATTATGTTTCATATATATTTTCCTTGTCATCATAGTTATGGCTCTTTCCATTACAGTTTAACTCATATCGTTAAAGCTTAGTGGGTGTGTCTCTTACTACCGTCATTACGGCCTGGATTCGTGATTGCTACAACGCTTCTTACATTTGTTTTCTTCCATTCTTCATAATTTTTTTTATTTCTTTTGGGATTATACACTCTTATACCAACAAATGCGTTGTCGCTCACTCCAATTATAGGGTCCGAGTTCCTCTCACTTTGACGAAGAGAGAATATTATATGATATATATTAGTTAAGGTTTTGTTCTAATAGTTTTACCATGGTTAAGAGATGATTTGATTAGATTTCATATGTAATTATGTTTTAATATATGTAGTTGATTAATAACACATAATACCTTAGCTTAGAAAGTTTTCATTATGAAAGTAGTTATTTACCCAAGTGTTATACATAATATTTGTGTTAGAGGATATCATTACCCTGTACGACTGTACTCATGTGATATGCGAACACAAACTATTGTTGTGTCTTAGCTGAAAGTGACCCTCAGCGGAAGATGGGATATACACTCAATTTCACTTTTTTTCTTTAAGATATGCGAGTGCCTCATTGAAAAATTTGAAATCATCTACAAATGTCAAATACTATGGTATTTAAAATTAGTATTTGAAATTTGTAATGAAAATAAATTAAAATTCAATTTCAAATTCAGTTTGTTCATATATATTTCATGAATCTATCAAACATTAAAAAAGAATTTGAGCTAATGGTATCTAAACGTATAAAATAATTAAATCAAAACATTAAACCCTTTATATAAACATTTGAAATCAGCATTAAACAAGAATAATGTGAAAAATAATCCACCAAACATTTGAAAATGCAAATGATGTCAATAAGAGCATTCACATTCACTCTTTATATCCATCTTTACAATTACATTAAAATCACTATTTTTTTATTTTTTGATTAAATAATATTTTTTAATATCTTTATTATTATTTTTTTTCTTTCGTCTATTCACAATTATTTGAAAAAATATTAAAAAATTAATAAAAAATATTTTATTAAATATAAAAATAAACAGTAACATATTCCTTATGTTTTATTTACAACAACTTAAAATCATTCTTTATAATATAAAAAACAAACTAATAAATAATAAATATAAATAATAATAAATATATAGAATGTGATATGTGAATGCTCTGGTTCAAGTTAAAATAGAGATTTGAAATCTTTTTATTTTTGTCTTCTTCAACACTTTATATCCTAGACGAAACACGTGTCCTCTTCATATCTATAAATGTTGTTTGGCCACACCTAACTTCCAAAATATCACAACCTAGAGGCTTCTATTTGAAACAGAAACACACACACACAAACACACACACACAGAAACTGTAAGATCCACCGGAGAAGATGCCTTCAGAAAGCACTCTAAACTGCATCGACATCTTGCTTGCGATCATCCTCCCTCCCCTTGGTGTCTTCTTCAAATTCGGATGTCATGTAAGTATATCGATCTATGAGATTTGATAAGTCGATTAACAGTTTTTGCAAACAAAATCTGTGAAATTGATAGATGAATTGTGTGTTTTGATTGTAGGTGGAGTTTTGGATATGTGTGTTGTTGACGCTGTTTGGATGGATCCCTGGGATCATTTACGCAATTTACGCCATCACCAAGTGATTCTTATGGTAAATTGTGAAGTTGAAATTGGAAATGTTTTTGTGGAATTTGATTTCGTACGGATCTGATGATGTTTTCGTTGGTTAGGTGATCGGAGTTTGGAATTGATGCGTCGGTTTCATTTGTTCTTCGTAATTAATTTGTTTTTCGTGATTAGTTTGTTTTTGGTTTGTGTTTATATGTTGGATTTGAATGTAATTGTTGCCTGTAAGTGTTGTGATTAAGGTTTTAATGTGAAATAGATTGGATGATTGTTGTTGTTGTGGTTGTGTGGTGAAATGCGTTTTTGAGATTGGATAGGAAAATGAAATGATTTGTGAATGAAATCGATGGGAAACATGGAGCACTCGTGTTGAAATTGTGAGCATGGGCGTTTAACGGTTTGGATTATTATTATTTTTTTGGGCCCAATCGGTAACCAAACCAAATTGAATTAGAAACATTTAACCGATTAAGCCTATTTATTTGGTTTATTCGGTCTGTTTATCCAGTTAAACAAGTTATTATTCAGTTTATTTGGACAACCGAACCGAATAAATAAGATATTGTGTAACCATTAACCGTACTGAATAAGCATTATATTATGTAACCGTCAACCAAAAGAAAATCAAATTCACAATTCAAATGTGGAGTAACTGAACTGAAAACCTAGTTTTCATTTCTATTAAAACCTAGGCAAGAAAGCGAGTACCTTGTTAAGTGAAGGGTGTGATAATGTCATAACGAGCCTTCGTATGGGGGTGTGATTTCCCGCTGTGATAACGAAGAGGGTATGGTTGTGCTCCGCACCTATTGGCCCACCCCGCTTTCCCCTCGCTTCTCTTATTCATTTTTGAGTAAACTTCACTTTTGCTCCCTGTGGTTTGATTCAAATAACGTTTTTTATCCAAAGGTTTCAAAATTTTGACTTTACTCCCTGTGGTTTACAATTCATCTCAGTTACATTATCAGCCCTATTAGTAAAATGTCTAAAATGCCCTTATAATTACCAGATTTATTTAACGGTGTTAGTAAGTTGGAGTAAATTGAAACGAATTGCAAATCATAAGGAGTAAAATCGCGATTTTGAAACGTTTGGAGGAATATCATTATTTCGACTAATCCACAGGGAGGAAAAGCGAAGTTTACTCTTCATTTTTTGTTTCTTTTCCCCTCGTGCGCCACCATGCTAATTTATTACTGCACATAATCATTCTTACCTTCCACTTCAACTCATGTCAACAAATGGTAAGCCTAATGACATCCCGCTCTTTCTCCCCTCTACCACTTTTTTCATTTCTCGCCTATCACCTTAACTTGACTCACTATTATAACATTTTACTCTTTACCCTCCTAATTCCACTTTTTCCTCTCTTATGTAGTGTTACATATATCATTGACCAGTCTTTTTAAGGTTTACTCGATATGTTCGATTGTTTTACTTTTCTAACATGTATTGCCAGGTGTTATTACATTGAAAATTAGATCGTGTATTGTAACCTGCTAAAAAGATTCTAACATTATTGAGCCTATTAAAAGTTACTTGAGCTTGAACATCCAAACTACTTTCCTTGTTTCATATTATAATACCCACCCAATTGTTTTAGTTTTTTTTAGCTTTTTTTTTTTAATTTTTTGGATTTCTTTGTTGGGCCGATGATTTGTTATTTATTAATCTTTTGTTGGGCCTATAATTAATAGTCCCCTTAAAGGATTAAAGCCGACATAAGTGGCTCTAGCCTCTAGGCATGGCCAAGAGCAGGCTAGCAGCTATGATTTGGACCTTCGTATCATACTTGTTTTGAAACCCCTTTTTGAAAAAACAAAATTGTTTTTTTCGATTTAATTGGTTTTTTTTATTTGAACCGGTTTTGAATGTCGGGCTGTCAAACCGGTATACAAACAGACGGTTCGAATTGGGTTGGTACCGGTTTGGCTAAATCGATTTTTTTCAAAAATTGGTTTTGTTGGGTTTTTTTTTTCCCAAGTCGGTTTTTTCGCCCACCTTTATTGGTACCAGCCTGAGTTAAGTATTAAGTAATAGCGATTCCATCATCCATTCCAAAATCCAGATTACTTATAGCTTCGGTGTTTGTTTAGCCCCGTCTAGAACTTAAACAAATAATCTGAAACAAACCAACCTCGTTTCAAGTTTATTGAATGTTAAGCCTAATTAATTGTTAGTCTCAGGACTCAAGCTGCGTAGAGCGATATTTAATGGTTCACGTATCAGACGAAACATCGCTTCATGAACCAGTGTGACGATCAAGTCGGTATAAAAGATAAAATTACGACCCATGAATAAAATTACGATTGATTAAAAGAACAAAGCAAAAGAAAATGGCCTAGCTAGAACATTAATGTTCGCTCTCATATTCTAACTAGTTTTATATTCGTCCGGTGGACAGGTAATTTAATCTTTTAATTAAATAACTATTTTTATTTGACTTCTAAACAAATACAAGAAGCATGCAATTTAGAACAAATCATGACAAACTTGAATGAATATATTATATCATTCATGACAAACTTGAATGAATATATTATATCATGACAAACTTGAATGAATATATTATATCATTCAAGAATGCATTAGACTAAGATCGATGACCTAACAAATACAAGAAGCATGCAATTTAGAACAAATCAAGAGGCATATGAAGATCATCTACGAAGATAATTCAACTTACATAGTTCAGATAAGAGAATGCCATGTTAAAGACATTTGTTTTCATATTCTTTCTCGGAATACCTTGCGGTAGGTGAACGTGTCAGCTAGCAATTCTAAGCTAACCGGCCCGTTCCATCTAGCAATCCCTCTTTTGTTGCTAAGAAAGAAGATCGGGTTATATTCATCTTCTGAAGGCTAATTAAAAATGACTTTGTATGAAAGCCGATTGGAATAAGGGCTTACTTGTATCCTAAAAAGAGGAAAAAAGCCCCAAGAAGTTGTTTTAGAAGATCGATCTCCACGATCTAAAAGACGTGGTTTTTTTTTTTTTTTTTTTGGGGGGGGGGGGGGGGTGGTGTACCTTACTTATTACATTATTTTTTCCTTTGATTAAATTTTATACCACTAAGTCTTCTTAGTAAAGTTTTTAATGAAACAACATAGTATTAATTTTTTAAAATCCTCAACTACTGATATGGATACCAACCTGAAATACGTTGTTACTAGTAATCGATGAATGATACTGTGATTGAGGATGAGTGTTATAATTAGAGTTAATTCTATAAAATAGGACTTATTTAGAGAATTTAGTAGAGTCAACATGCAATAGTTATTAAATTTATCATATATAAACAATTATTATTGTTATGTGTTGTTAGAAGAGTAGAGAAGAACTTAAAAAGAAAAGAAACAATTGTGAATGTCAAACAAATGTCAGAGTCTCTATCATGTAATTTCGAAAAGGTATTAGTATGATTGTTACATGGATTGGTCTAAAGACCAAACCAAACTTTGTTTTCCTGCTGACTACTAATTGTTTGTCATTACGTCAATTTTGTATTGAGGGGTCTAATTCCAACACGATCAGCATGTTATGATGTAGCTTATAGTATATACTTGTGAGGGTCAATAATAACTTTGTCATGATGTGACATTAATGTCCACCTGCACGAAAACATGGTCTAGCTCCTTGATGATGTTACCAATCCGCTTCAACGTGTGGATAAGTTTGTCCACTTTAAAGTGTCACGTTGTGCATATGTTACGTGGTAATACTAGATCCGGCTTAAGTTGCATTTAAATTTGCATCATTTAAGAACTAAATTATAATGTTTTTTAATCAAACATCATTCATTTGTGTTACAAAATTATTACTTTTTTCTTCAATAAAATTATAATTTTTTTTTCTTAAACTAAAAAGTAAACATGTAACAATAGGATGTCTTATAAACTACAAGTACAACAACCGACTATGACCAAGCAACCTAACAACATTAAGATCAAAAGAGGACATGCTACAATCCCATTAGCATCAAAATTAAGGACAAAGCAATAGATTCTAGAAAAAAAAAATCCTCATATTAATAATGAAAAATATTATTAGAAAACAAAAAAATAACTTAACATCCCCACCAAAAGTCTCAAATTTTATACTTATTGTATATCAAAATAACTAAGACAAGATAATAATACTATTTAAAAGATTTTATTGGATAAACCCCACACTCTTTTAAGTGTTTTAAAAGTAGGGGCCATATTTGTTTGGAGTCTTCATTTAACTCTTTTCTGTTTTCTATTAAATGCTTTTGTAAAATTAGGATTTTATTTACCCGTAAAAGCGGCCCATTATAATATCGTGCTCTAGTACGAATATGTTTCCCTTTCAATTTTATATATTATGTTGTAACTACACCAATTTATTCAACAATACATATCACAAATGTATTTGAAATACAAATAGAGGAAACGCACACAAAAAATAAAAAAAGAGGATTCTGGCCGATCAAATATTTTCAACAATTAAGGTTAAAAATACGTGTTTGATTATGAATACGTTCCGTCTGTAGAATGTATATTGTCCATCGCAAACTCATAGCATAGTGATCGTGCATACGAAGATTGTCACTCTTTCTTTTGAAAGTTTATGGTTCTTCTCTTTGTGTATTTGTTTAGGACAATATCCAATGTTTTTCTACGTGTCAAAAATAAAAATATATTTGTATACATGTGTGCACAAGTTTTTATCAATTGACGTTTGACGTTAACATTAGGAATATGAAGAAGTTGATACTTTTAAGTATATAGGTTCATGTCAACTGTCTATTAAAATGATTTTTGACATAAGCTGGGATGTATAATTACGTATTTATATATTTTACACTAAGCAATTTTTAATCTTTTCTTTTAATCCATATAAATTTGACTAACATAATAAAATTGATTAATCTTATAGCCAAGTATGTAACCTTAATATCAACACTTCTTTGCTAGACATGAAGGAGAGATTAATCATTAAACAAGTGCTTACATAAAAGAAATAACATGCGAGCTTCAAGAAGTCTATCTATACAACAAATTAAAAGATAATCACCTAAGACAGATGAATGCTGATAATATTAATCGATACGAGCTATCAGATATTACATTATATATGAGTGGGATCCTAAAACGAGTGTGCTTCCAAACTCTATAACTAGCTGATCCAGTGTTTAAAAATTATAAGATAGCCATTAATATAGTTAAGTTTGACCTCACTTAGAGTGTTCACAATGGATTTGTTAAAGCCTCTCTTATCCTTTTAGTAGAAGGTAAACTTAAAAAAATCACTCTCATCTTATTTTTTATCTTTATACTTCATCCATATATTTTTAAAGGAAACTAAAGAGAGGCCTTATATTCAATGAAAACTAAAGTAAATCAATATATTTTAAAAAATAAGGGATGAGGTGTGAGAAAATTTTAAAATATGAGAGATAAATTTATGAAGTGATGATTTTTAGTTAAATTATAAAGATAAGATAAAGAATCCACCGTGAGTTGTAGAGAAAATATATAACCTATTTATAAACATAACTCATACGTAAATCTGTTGTTGTATATGGCATTATAAGAAATAAATAATACATGCTAGTTTTTTATAATGAAAAGTCATACATGTTAAGATATTCACAGTGGGGCGTAATGGATGTGTGAGATCGGTCTATTATGCTCAAAACAATGCCCTCTAGGCGTGATGGGTAAATCTGATGGTGACCACGCGCAAAGAGGCAAGAGAATATATATATATATATATATTTATTTATTTTTTACCAACCGTAATACTACACATTATCTTTTTAATTAAGCCTCATGAATCGTTCATTATACACACTTATCACTATTACACCACTACTTATATGACGATTATCTTTTAATTAAGCCTCATGAATCACTCATTATATACAATTATCACTATTACATCACTATTTATATGACACATGTATGAATAATAAAATTATTATTTCATTACTATCACTTATTCGTTACATATTATCTTATATTATAAATATTAAAATAGTTAGAATTTTAGAAAATCAAGATGTCCCTTTGGATTCTCATTTATTATCTAGAATATGACGTGAAACTAACAGCTATAAATGCCTTCCATCCCATCCGAACTATAAATGCACTTCAAATAATTCAGCAATATCAATTTTGGTTCTTTGTTTTTCTATTATTAGACGTAATAAATTTTTATCACTTTCATAGTTTCAAGCATTGCTCTTGTTTTACGTATTATATCATCGTAAAACGAATAAAACGACAAAATATGTTTAGACTTTTTTGTGTGTAAAATGTTTGAGTTAATTACATGAAAGGTACTTGTGGTTAGGTCTGTTTTTACTTTCGGTCCCCAAGTTTGAAAAACTACAAGGTCAGTTCAAACGTTTGACAAAACGTAACACAAATAGTCCACGTCATGTATAGCCGTTTTCTTTTTCCGTTAAGTGCTTGTAAAATGATCAAAATACCCCTAACTTATAAAAAATTAATATTTATATATCATTAAAAGCAACCAACCCCACCCTACCCCTTCACTTTCTTTTTTCTTCCCTGTTTCTTCCCCTTCCAGACTAACCGACGACAACCACAGACCACCATCGCCACCGGACCACCATTTCCCTGACCACCATTACCACCAAAGCGCTTCACAATCTCCACCAGATTACTTCACCATCACCACAGACCACATCACCATCGCCACTAGACCATATTACCACCGCCACCGGACCACCGCACTGAACCGTAGCCACCAGAAATAGGCTGATTCAATCGACTGTCGCTAAAGACATCCACCGACCACCAAAAAAAAGTCGATTCAGTAGATTCGTTGGTCGCAGGGCAATTCTATCGATGGTGGAGGTCGATTCATCACCAATGGTACATGGCAGTTCTATCGATGGTGGTAGAGGTCGATTCAGTTCGGTGGTGGTGCAAGTTGATTGAATCGACGGTGGGGGAAATCGATGCACTCGATTCAGCTGATGGTTGCGGCTGATTCAATCGATGATGGTCTCATCAGTCGGTTAAAACAGAGGGAAGAAGAAGGGTGTGGGTGGGAGCGATCGATGAATTTCTTATGGATGAGAGCGGCGGTGACCGGTGGCAGTTCGAAGGAGGAGGGCGGTGGCGGCGGGGTAGCGCTTGGGGAATGGTGGTGCGTGGAAAAGAGGAGGGGTAGGGTAGGGGGATGTAAATATTATTTTATATTTATTCTTTTGTGTTTATGTTTTGTTATTTATTGAAAGGGTAGTTTAGGTATTTTCAAAATATTAACAGAAAAGTTACCGTGCCATTCATGACGGGGCCCATTTGTGTTACGTTTTGTCAAACGTTTGGACCGACCTTTTAGTTTTTCAAACCTGAGAACCAAAAATGAAAACAGTACTAACCACAGAGACTTTTCATGTAATTAACTCAAAATGTTTTAAGAAATACCAAAAAATATATATCATAAAATAGAATCCAAACTTTAAGGAATCTTGTCAAGATGCATGTTCTTTTCTTATACGTTTTTATAAGAAAAATAGATAACTAAACGAATTAATAAGCTTCTCTCTCACACACATGTATACTTAAATGTATGTATGCATGTATATTATGTTTTGTTAACCAGATTATATATCATATACAGATCACGGTGGGGGTTATGTTGAATAAAAATGCATTTAAAGTTAGAATGATGAATCTTTAATTGGGGTTTCCGGTTTATAAAAGGTTGATACAAAATTTGTGGTGTAAATTAGTGTAAGTAACACTGTTCAAACAATATAAATATTATCTACAGATTCACAGTACGTCCTGGTGTTTTCTTCCATAGTCTCCTTTAATTAATACACTAAATAATGGAAAGCAATGCATGTGAAAGTATAGGAAAAACGAGTACGAGTACAATAGAAGCATTAAAATCGAAATTAAACACCATCTTGGACCTAAAGTTCTTATTATAAACTTTTTTTTTTTCTTCTAAAATTCAGTTTTAAAGTCACATTCGTACTAAAGAATATATGATTATGAGATAAATAGAAGGTTTTTGATATATAGTAGATTACATCATTAAGCTATTGGAAAACTAAAAAAACCCTAGAAACCGACACATTTCTTACAACACACTTGCAATGGTTTTCAAACCTCAAACGATTGCTATGGTCGGTGAAAGAACAAAAAAGATCACGACTGAGTTGGTTTAATTTCTAAAAGAGAGGTGGATCTTGTAGCGAGGAATTCACCAAATCAAGAATGTTATTCCAGTAATTCTTGTTATTGTCCTCGTAGTAATTGTCGTTGACTCCATTAGGTTCGAGAGCAACGTTTGACTCATTGTCGTCTTGTAGATTATGATGATTACTAGTGCCTGAACTGTTCAATAGGAGATCTGTAAAACTCTCTAGGAAATTACCATCTGGAGTATGCTGGTTGGCGTTGTTGTGATCATTTGTGGATGACATGCTAACACCATTGAATCCTGGAATAGAATTTGCCATTTGATTTTCGTCTTTGCATTCCCATTCCTCCTCATGTTCTTCACCGGTGTTTCCATCATCACAAGATCCTGAGGAGTTCCCACCAACAAACTCGTAAAAGTTAGTGGAGCTTTCTCTTACGCCAGTGGTGGAAATTGTGGAGGTTGGTGATTCCAAATCCCCGTTTCCATTCCCACCACCAACGTCATTGTGTTTGTTGCCCCAAACCTTATTCCATGCCTTCAGTATATCAAGGCATGACCTTGTTGGCGCCGCAGATGCAGGCGCCAACATTTTATTAGATGCCGATGAGGGCTCAACCGTTCCCACAATCTTTTCAGTTGGGCTTGCGCATCGAAGCCTAGATTGTTTTACCAATCTGGCTTCAGCCTCGAGCCTAGCACTCTCCCACTGGGCCATGTGACTCAAGTTAGCCACACTCTTCGACTGACCATCACTACACAAAAGGGTATTCGTTTTTGGCTTGTGGCTAACCGGATCAATCCCCATTTTCGCCAATCTCTTCTTGAGATGAGTGTTCCAGTAGTTCTTGATTTCGTTATCTGTTCTTTTTGGAAGATGAGTTGCTATTGCCGACCACCTAATCATAAATATAATATAATAACATTCTAAATGCATAATTTAGCTAAAAAACAGGCTAGAAACTAAATAGAATACCTATTTCCCAAGAGAGCATGAAGTTGAATGATAGTTTGTTCTTCTTGAAGAGTGAATTTGCCTCTCTTAATATCAGGCCGAAGATAATTCGTCCATCTTAACCTACAACTCTTCCCACATCTTTGCAACCCTGTTGTTAATTTCATGTTTTCAAGTCAACAATTTGTATGATCATACAACATATTCTAAAAAGATTTGAGTGAACAAAGTAAAACCGGCTTTCGTAGGCAATGCGCGCCAGCTTCCATGCCCGTGTTCTTCAATATAAGCTAAAAGCTTTTGATCTTCTTCGGGTGTCCATGGTCCTTTCTTCAATCCGACCTTATCACAACATGGAGATCGTCCCATTTTTTGTTGATATAGAGAATGAAGGGGAAAACAGAACCACCGTGGCTTTGAGTTTCAAAGGAGAAAGTACCATACAAGGTGAGGTCCTCTTTATATATACTTTCAACCACACCGTCTATACCCTCTCTACATGTTCTTAAAGGCCACCATAATAAATACTAACATGATTATATGTTCAGGGATATAAGAGTAATTTAATAAATCGAGGGAATAATGCAGCTTGTATACTTAACACAGTCGAGAAGATATAAAATGATCATCAATACATGCTGCGCTCTAATAATATTATATCTAATAGATATTAATGGTACCATTATTATATACTATACTATATTATAATATTATTATAATATTATACCTAATAGATATTAATGGTACCTATTATAAAAAAAAACTTATTATTAGAGCGCATTGATATAATATTATAAAAAACTTATATGCTATATTATTATAAAATATAAATATGTCTATTCTAATTTATATAATCTGTCTTTCTAAAAACAATAGATTACGCGCTAAAGAATCAATGGTACCGTGTGTATAGCTAAAGAACCCGGTCCATTTATTAAAAAAACGAAGAACCCCATCACTAGTAAAATACCGAGCTAAATTTTATCATACAATAATATGATAGCATGATATTGCTAGTCAACTGATGTTTCGGTTACAATATAATATATAATTATTATTATTATTATTATTATTATTATTATTATTATTATTATTATTATTATTATTATTATTATTATTATTATTATTATTATTATTGTTATTATTATGTAGTATCGAAAAGTGAAACTAATTAAATTCGAAATTTCTAAATCATGTACTTTCGAAATAAACATCATTTTTATCAATCCAAGTGGTATTAATTACGACAAATCTGCCTTAAAACTCGTTTTCTGTCGCGTATAATTAAAACATGTGATGAAGTTGTTGTTTTCATTAGGTGACTCCTCTAGAAATTAATTATTTGATTAGGAGAGGCGTCTGTGTGACGAACGCTCACAAACGGTGAGCAAGCTGAGATGTCCAAGCATGCTTTTAGGGCAATTTTAGCAAGGTGGTGTGACCATATTCGTGGGCAACCCATTAAAGATGATGCCGATGTGGTTTTAATAACCTAATGTACAAAGTGTGGATCACAAAGGTTAAAACAGTAATTTCAACACCTCTATACATTAAATACCTAACATGTGGATTAAAATCAATGTACCATGGTAGACAAAACTAGACCTGTCCCTACTTATGGATTAAAACAAACGGTTCGTAAAAAGAAATAAAAGAAAGTTGCAAGAGGATGATACTCTTCAAAAATCCAATAATAAAAGTAGTGTAAATGACAATATGTTCTTAAAAGATATATATAGTTTTCTAGTTCAGTTATTTCTTTTCAAATTCTAACCACGTATCTCCATGTTCCAACTGTAAATTAGTAGTTGTTGAAGAGGTAACCATGTAACAAGAATATTTAAAATTTTATAAGCATTAAGTACAAAACAAATTTAGTCAATTTTCTAATTTATTTGATTCATATACATATATATGATATATATGTGTGTATTTCTAAATCAACCTAGAGCAGATTTTCATTTTGAAATTTTTTTGATCCACGAGACATCGAATAACTGAATACACACCCTCGAATTTATACATACTCTTTCCCTAAAATTAACGCGTCAGAATTTGACCTCACAATCATTTGGTTAGTAAGTACACTAAATATTTATATTGAACATGCTATTAAAATATATATTTATATTTTACAACACTCATTTATTTTGTTGAAATGATTAATTGAATAATTGAAGGGGCAATAGTCCATCCGATCATCTCCATCACTCAAGTACGGAACCGGTGGTGGATCTAGCCCAAAAAATATTAGAGGCATCCCAAAAAAATTTGTTGCGGTACACTAATTTAATAGTGAATGTTGTTGCGGTACATTCATTCAGCAATGAAAGTTTTTTATTTTTCAGTGCATTTTATTTTAACTAGGTTTCATCCCGCATGTTGCATCGGGATCCTACCATGATTTCAAATATCAAAGCGCAGTGGCAAAGACATGCCTCAACGGCTATACTTCCAAGTAAAACCCCAAAGTGTCCCCCATCGTAAACCATATTATCACTCGATATTGTTATCAGAAAAATAACAACTATATCATACGATGTTGAAAAATTAGTTTATTTTAAATACAACTTCGTTTTCAAACAAATTTATATTTGAACAAAACTAAAGATAAACACGCATTCTGTTTTTCATTAAAAGTTAACGAACGAAAGTTATTACAGATAAATAAAACTATTAGAAAATCAATGGGTTAAAAGCGTACACTATATTATATATATATATATATATATATATATATATATATATATATATATATATATCAAAATATAGATAAAATAAGCATTACTTCACTATAGCTTATGACTGCGTGTTATGTGAACTCAGTATTGAATATTATTTATAAATATGCCTAGAAGTTATATCACATCGTAATGGTATATTTGAAATTTAAAAACCATTAGAATGTGGATAAAAAATAAAAAATTATCATATATGACTTGGGTCGGTTCGAAATTCACAAATTTTATAAAATTGTTATAGTATAATACACACACACTACTTTTATATGTATATAATAGAGGTAGTCAAATTATAAAGAAACAAACTTAAGCGAACTAACCTCAAAGATAAATAAATTTTTGTAACTAAACTTTTATTTTTATATAGATATATAACATAATTAATGGAGAATTGGGCTTTTAATTGAATGGGATGTTAATCTTATTTTTATTTGGGCTTTTAATCTTATATTAATTTGAGCTTTTTATATTTCAGGAGTATTTTAATTTTTTGATTATGAGTATCTCGATACATCTAACAGTTAAAAGAGTTTGCACTTTGAAACGAGAGTTCAGGGTAGCCCTAGCTACCCCTGCCTCCTTCATACATCCGCCCTTGTATGGAACCTTGGGGCACTAAGCTAACACGTCTTTGAAGGAAGGCTCGTTCATTAGTATGATCCTATCAGTCACAAACCAGATACCACACTTAGAAGAAAACCCACCTTAAGTGAAAAAAAACCCTTAGCCCAACTTAGATCTTTTTTTTTGACAGGTGAGACTTAAAACTAAGACCTTCTCTATTTTAATAAAATCCGGGACCCCTCATTTTAACCACTTACGCTAAAGATAATTAGTAACAATTTTTATCACCTAATTCCATCAAACCTTGTATTTACAGGGGAGTTGAAGTGTTAAACATACGTCACTTTTGTGGTAGACAAACATCATGCTACTAAACCAATAATTCAGGGTATAATAAATATTTATTATTAATTTTTATAGTAAGTTAGTTTTTTTATAAATAGTAAGTTAGTTATTACGATATGTTCTTTGGGATAGAGATTATTTATTGCAAGTAACTGATGAGTCAATGTGCAATAATAATACTACCCTGGCAAAGTAAATGAGAAGTAGTGCTCTTTTTACGATAAGAATGTCTTTTTCAACATGCAAAAATAAATTCCACTACGTTGTGTTGAACTCTTTTGAAAATATATAAAATAGATATCTTTTTTAAACGGGTATCAAATTTATATCTCCAAATTAACAATACATATTTAAAAAATATTTCAACTGCCCATACAAACATAATACCAATCAATCGGACCAACAACATATCTACATTGTTCGTAACTTTTATTACAATCTAAATGGTCATATAGCCTTTATCTTTTTTCTAGAACGATACTAACTTAAAACTCTTAAACACACACGTTTTATATACAATGTAGATCACAAATGATTGTGAATATATTGATCCTCTTTAAACAAAAACATAATTCTTTATAATACAATGTAAGATTATCGTTTTTTGTAATCGTGAGCATAAATGAATGCGTCTATCCCACCCCGTCAAGGGGCACAAGAAGAAACATATCGCATACGCCAAACTTAAACATAATTTACCATTAAATAATTAGATGCATATGCCCAATACCCAACACCATAAATGTCTAATACATAGTCATACATAAGAGGTCATGGTGAATTAATTTGTCTACGCTAAACTTATCAAAATACATACGTGCCTTGTGAATTTTCTAACTACACAGAGGGTCTTTAAAATGTATCTATTTATGTTACTAATGGCTCAATCCTAATGGAGTGCTCACACCGAGATATCATAAGAAAAAACTATCTTATATACTAGTATATTGTTTATAGTAAATAGTAAATTATGTATTCACCTCAAGAAAGTAAAACAAAAGGAGGAAGTGAAAAACACAAGACTTATCGAGCATGAATGAATTGATCACCGAAAGATCTCCAAATATTTTAGTGAGAGCTTACTTCGAACACCTGCCTATTATTATTATCATTGTTATGTTTTCATTTATAGAAGTTCTATTACCTTTTGATGCAAAGTTTCCATTTTTAGTATCTGTTTTGGCTAGGTGGGCGGGTCATGAGGTCAAAAGAGGCTATGGTTGAAAAGGTTACCTTTTTGTATGGATGAGATAGGTCGGGTTGATCCACAAACACTTTATTGTCAAATATTTTACAAATAACTATTGCATTGTTATGAATAAATGAATACTTCTAATAAAAACATAGAACTTTAAATGCATTACAAATAGACTGTGGATGCTCTTAACTCCTCCAACGTGGACCCTTTTTAGCTAATGGTTTTTTTTTATTTGATGCATTTGAAACAAATCACAACCCAAATAAAGTCACGTAATACCAAACGGGTGGAAACTATTAGATTTAGTCCTACAAAGCTACGTGTGTTACTGTATGCACGTAGTAAAGCACATAACTTTAGTTTTACATGAAAACTACTATTTATGGATTGATACCATCAACGACTTATATCGAGTTTCCCAATAGAAATGCCAAATCCCTGAACTCCAAGATCACATACGCCTATAATACGACCACCATTCATAAGCCCATAATACCCACAAGATTATACAGGTGACACTGAAGTTGCATATCTCATCATTCTCTAGTATTCTTCATCCATCTCAAGTATTTTCAAACACGACGTGACTGTAAAAGTCCAACACAAAGTTATATCTGAAAATTGTTGAGCACTGACAATGGCAGAACCAAAAATTTTTTCTATGGTGTCAATGTTTTTTGATTATTATATTTTAATGAACTAGACGTCATAATTTTCGAATAGGTCGGGGATTGGGCCGGTGAAGGGTCACAAATAAAAAGATGTTGTCATTAGATAAAAATATAATAAAAATACAGTTTCATTTAAAAATAAGAATATATCTTTTATAGTTGTTTCCGACGACTTTTAATGTTTTAAAACCGATTCATCAAATGTTCGATGACAACTTTTGCAAAGAACTATTTTTCAATATAGGAAATGCAAGCATTGTTTATATACTTATCACTTATCCGATTACGCAAATCCAACTTTGAATGTAAAGCTATGCTTTACGTTGGGCTCTTTAACTAATAATTTAATATTAGATGAGAATTGACTAGGGTTTTGAGTTTTTAATTCTAGTATTTTACAATCTACACAACTAACACAACAATAATTATTTAAAGTTTTTATATAACTTATCAATTACTTTTTTAATTTACAAAAACATTATTTTATTTTTTGTAAACCAATGGGCAATAGTGTTCATAGTTTTTTTTTTCAAAAAACAATGACGTCAATCGTAGAAAAAAGACTAGTGTCATTCGAAATTCAAGTATTATACGTTTTACTTGAAACCAAAAAAGAATGCTATCAGTTGATCACATCTCCTTAAAATGGTTCAGCCACTAAGCATTGATATTTTAATTAAGACTATGTGGGAATCTAAAAAATAAATACCAGCAGCAAATTTTGTGAACCCAACTATAAGACCATAGTGAGGTAGTACGTTCGAATTTGCTAATGCAAGAACCATATCTCTAGCAATGCTAGCTAAACTATCATATACTTATGTCTTTGTTTATCCATAAAAGGATAGTTTTGTGGTAAAAGATCTGTACCCAACTAAATGGTTGTGGGTTCAAATCCTACGATCTACAGGTTGGGTGAATATTTTCCTATTTGTTTATCACTAAGGGGATAGCTTGGTGGCAAAAGATGTATATCCCAACTAAATAATTGTAGATTCAAATCTTACGGTTTGCAGATTTGGTAAATATCTTTCGATGACATGTCTCATGGAACTAACAGAGAATATATGCAAAGAACTTGCCTTCCAAACCCATTTGTCACAACTGCCGCACACTAGAACCGGTCGAATCATTAGCTACCAACATGAAACTTCATTTATTGCATTTGTAGAGATCAAAGAAGATATCAAAAACCAATTCACAGCCCATTGATCATTGACTTTTAAGAGTCTCTTATTTGACACCGCAACCTTGACGAAATGAAGAGATTTCCATTGCCAAAATGAATAAGAAAGGATGTATTTATACCTTCACTGATAGTGCATGAATAATGAAAATTTTTCATGACTTTTCAAAAATCAACCGTCAATATGTTCCAAAAGTGCTTAACAAATTTAAAACTACCATCCGGTCCGACGATATCTCATTACCACAACTCCAAACCTCCTCTTTGATTTCTTCCATTGTAAATTAAGCCACAAGATAATTTTCTTACCTGATTTGAGAGAGTATTAAAAGATAGATTTGCTAAACCTAGTCTTGAGACCATCGGCTCCTCGACTTTTGGTTGAAAATACTTCCTTGCTTCTTTTGTCTTGTTAGGGTCTGTTATCCATGATCCCTCGATGATTAAACCATTTATTTTGTTCCTCACCTGATTATTAAGAGAAAGGTTCACAACATAGTAGTATTATAGGATTAATAGATAAAGGGTACCAGACATAGTATAAGTAAAAAAGCTTTCATATAGCTACAACTCACCTTTTTTCATCAAACACTATCATACTCTTTGTTGTAGATTTCATACATACAACTATACAACCACATGAAATAAAACAAAGAGTGATATTATACTTACTCACCATTTTTTGATTCTCATTTGCCACCAAATTAACACAAGCATGCATTTTTGACGAACTAATGGATGGACTTAAGGCATTATGAAGATTAAATATGTTCAATAGAGCAATGGATTTTATTCTTGACTCACAGATTGTTAACTGATATGATATCTGTAAATAATGACAGATTGTAGTGATTCGAAGGTAAGTCGTCTCAACAGCTTCTTATTTATTGTATGTAAAAATGAGTGTAACATAAAGAGGTTTAATTGCAAATTCTTTGCTCAAAAAAACCTGCAAAGGATACCATGATGTTAACTTCAACAACAAAGAAATTCATATGATTCATTTTTTTGTGGTTTCAACTATAAGCCTTCTTCACAAAAAAGCATTGTATACAATCCAAATTCTTAAAAGAAGTTTATCAAAATATTAAACAAATGACATATTGACAGCACCAATTGTCCCATTGTTCCTAATCAACAATAGAATTTTGCTTACTTAGTTTAATCTATCACAAACCACTAAGTGCCTTTTCATAAAAGCTTAAAGCTGAAGTCAATTAACATTGCACATAAAATGATGGAGACTTTCAAGGTTATCTTCACAAACCGTGTATGAGGTGTAAATGAGCGAAAGTGATGGCTTATGCAAAACCGTATACGAGATGCAACCATCCTTTTTTTAATGTCTTATTCAAATGGTCAGGATGTAACAATATCCGAATCTGAGATTATCCAAAAATTCGGATATTGATTTTGAAAATTTGGATATTGATTTTGAAATTTTTTTGAATAATCGGATATCCGATTATCAAAAAACTTAATAATATGTTTTGTTATTTTTTTAAATGTTAAACATTTTCTTTATTATTTTAAGTTGGTAGTTGTTACTTGTTAGAGTATATTGAGACTCTTTAATGTGTGTTGGTTTTTAATATTATTATTATAATAGCATATATCTAATTATTGAAAAAAAATTAAAAATAAAAGCAATGAAGTTCGGGTATCATAACTATTATCCGTATCTGTATTTGAAATTTCTGATATCTGAAATATCGGATATGGATATGGATAGTAATTTCTATTATCCGAAAATTTTAAATATTCGACTTTAAACACCCTTGGGATTTATAGCTAAGGGCTAAATCTTCCAAAAAGAGTTAGATTCCTTGAGGTCAATTATAAGGGCAATATGTTAACGGTATTTGCACAATTTATAATTTGAGTAAGGGAGAAGAGTATTAGTTTGTGAAATTACGAGTATAATAAACAAGGTGTTTTGGACGGAAGTTATGGAGGAATGAGTAAGTAAATGTGGGCCAAAATAATTATGTTATGTTTACCCTAATTTCTCTATAACATATAAAGTATCTCCCATTCTCAAATGAATGTCTAAAGGTTCTTTATTGTTGAGAATGTAAAGAACAATAGTCATGTTATTATAATATTAAAATCCCCAATCACCGAACAGATATAAAACTAGTTAGAAATAATAATGGAAGTTGTGAATTGTATATAACAACAAAAAGATGCAGTACATCACCACCGTTTATAACTTGATGAAATGAAATAGCTAAATAATAAAAAAGAAAATTAGTTTCATGTTGGTTGATAATATGCCCACACCCCAGGATCTAATTGGATTTTAAATATTTATCATGTCATACCAATTTGACACTTATGATGGATTGAAATTAGTCTTTAAATATATAGGAATTACTATTTTGCTATTATTAATTATAACCATAGATCTTACAAATGTTTGGTGTAGATAGGTTCTTTTAGTTTTTAACAAAAAAATAGTTTTCAAATGAATGCATCCATATATATATATATATATATATATATATATATATATATATATATATATATATATATATATATATATATATATATATATATATCGATACAATAAATGCGGTAAAAGCAAAAAAATTGAAGTGACCAATGGGCAGGTGACACGAGGCAAGGCCAATGGCAACCCATCAGCCGTGCTAAATGATAATTCATGATCATGCTATATGTAAAATGAGTAATAAAATAGAACTCTTGTTAAATATATTTTCTATTTATTTTATTTGTTAGGGTGATAGGGACGTATGTGGGTACTTGCTATCTGGTAGCTCGGGTATTATGGGAATGCCACCGTTGATGTACCGGCTTGGGCTTTTGAGTAGCGTGTCGGGTATTACGGCATTAGTCCTCGATTTGGGTAGGAAAATTTTTAAACATGGGGAAATGATAATATTACGATTGGACTTAATTAAAAACAATTACTTTTAACCCTTTAAATACCATTTATCTCATATATTTTACACATAAAATATCATTATATCTCAATTCTCTCCTTTCTACAAACCTTTACACTAGATGGCTAGATAGGAATTTACAGTTTTCACCCGATTCATCAAATGAGTGCTTATCGAATGATAGTGGCTTTCAATTACCCATGGATATTGATATATTATGACCAAGATGAAAGTGAAGACACGACAACATCAAAAAAAGATATATGCCACGTGATTAGGAAAGAGCTCACGAATTCTAATGGAAAATTATTTAGCCGGGTCACCAAAATACAATGACAAATTATTGGAAATATAGAAGCAAGATTTAATTGGTTTCAAGAAGGCCAAGAGGGAATGATGTAAAAGAGTTTCACAACGTTACAATAACACACGACGACTGTTAAACAATCGTAACGGGTAATCCTCCGGACGAATATAATGAGTATATATGTATGACCGCTAGAACTTCTCGTGAATGCTTAGAATATTTTTGTAATGTTGTAATTCAATTATACAACAAATAGTTCTTTTGTAGACTGACAAGTGATGACATTGCATTTTTATACCAAGCACATGAAGATAAACATCGCCTTTCGGGAATGCTCGGTAGCATTGACTATTCACTTTTAAGTTGAAGAATGTGTCATACCATGTTGCAAGGGTAATATACGAGAGGTGATCTTCAATATCCGACGAACATGCTTGAAGCGATGGCTTCAAATGATATGTGGTTTTGACTTGCGTTCATCAGTCCTTCGAGTTTTAACAATAAAATCAATGTTTTCTTACAATTTTCAATATTTCTCATCGAACAGAATGGAACGGCGCCTAAGAGCCCGTTTCATGTAAATGTCCTTTTTATAAATGAATTTTGTTTTATTTTTGTTTATTAAATGTTTGAAATTGATTATAGTTGTGTTTTCAAATATATAACTTATTTTCAATCGAAAAAAAAAGGATAACAATACTTAGGATAATTAAAGTAGTGCCGACACCAATCAGACTACTTGAGGAATGATTTAAGTAAAAGTTATGTAATATTTATTCATTAATTAATACTAATTAGGATATTTTAGGATACATGAGGTAGTGCCCCATCCACCCATACACCTTAATACAAAATGTCACATCAACAATATTCACATTCATGGTTTTTCAAAAAGATAAATTGATTTTATGTTTTATTGAGGGCATATTTACGAAATACATTTAGTCAACCTCTAAAAAGCTATAAATATATTGATAACATAGATATAAAATAAACTTAAATTAAGCTAGATATAACCTAAATGAATCAAATATGCTTTGAAACTCCATAAGCATTTAATTTCAAGATTTAACTCCTTGATTTTGACATGAAGGTCTTAGTGATCCTAATTAGTCCACTAGACTATTTTCCATGTGATGCTTATAAGGCGTCTATGGATTAAGCAAATGATAAAGGGTGTTATCAGGTAGAAGAGATGAGAGGTGAAAGTCCCATAAGAAAAGAAGAGAGCTTTGTGAGAGGGAGAGGAGAGAGAGGAAAAAATCCATAAGGAAGGAAGAGAGCTATGTGAGAGGGAGAGAAAAGAGAGTAAATGATGGAAAGAGGGAGGGAGAAAGAGAGAGAGAGCAAGTGATGGTGAGAGGCAGGGAGAAAGAAAGAGAGAGCAAGTGATGAAGAGAGGGGGATAGAGAGAGTATGTGTTTGTGAGAGAGAGAGAGAGTGTGTGTGTGTGTGTACGAGAGAGAGAGAGAGAGAGTGTGTGTGTGTGTGTGAGAGAGAGAGAGAGAGAGAGAGAGAGAAAGAGAGAGAGTTAGTAACGCCAATGAGAAGAGAGAGCAGAGTGAGACACGCATCCTGTCGTATAAAAGATATTGACGTTTAAGATTTACCCATATATTTTTAATGTATAGATCATAAAAAGATATTTCTTAATGTTTAGGATACATTTTGACATTAAAACATAAAATTGTTATAAATTCTTTAAGTAATAATCTATAAAAGTTCAAATAATAATTATATAAACAATACTTATTTAATAATTTATAAATTATTGCCGTCAATATTAATGAAATTGATGCATTTGAAGTATAACTTCTTCAATATTCTTAACAGTTGCAGAACTATAGAACATGATGTTAACTTCAACAACAAACAAATTCATAGAATTTATTTGTCTCTGTTCTCAACTAGCTAGAAGCCATTTTCATAGCAAAACATATACCATCTAAATTCTTAGAAAAGAGTTAGATTAAAATATTAAACAAATGACATATGTCAATCATTGATTGTTCTGTTTCTGTTGTTCTTAACCCACTTACACATAATCCTTAGAAACGTCCATATGTTGCATGAACTATTTATAAGGGAAAAGATTGGAAAAAGAAGAATGTCAAAGCAGTTTTTAAAAGAAAATAATCATTATTCTCGACTAGCTCATCATGGACATTAGTGAAGATTTAGAAGTGGTATTACAAGTGTGTTTTAACCTATATTAAACCACAGTGTGTGTTTGTGGGAGCCTACTACAACATGTAATGTAACACTCTTTATCATTAAATAATCATTTCAGTATTTAATTTAAACCAAGATGTCATATTAGGTGAATGCACAAATCAAATTAGTACTAATAAAGTACCGATATATCTTTCTAATGCCACATGTAATTATATAATCATCAAACGCTGATTAAATAATGCCAGACACAAAAAACTAACAATAAGCAAAATCATTAAATTGGGTAGTAAATAGATAAACAAATAGATAAGAATTCTAAATCAAAATGGCAGCGGTTAAAACGAGCATTCTATGGTCTGCGTCTCTCTTCGTAGGTAGCTTCAAACAAGGGCTTTTGATTCTTAGTGTCCTTTGCTTGTGCATCCGCTGGAACACTTAAATATTGTTCTCGCCAACGACGTAGAGTGTCTGAATCAGAATCTTTATAACCTTCGAAAGCAACCTAAAAAAGATGATGAAAAAAAAACTAACAGTTAAGAGTGAGTATTGGATGATAAATCAAATTAGCTAGCATAGGCTGGGTAAGGAAAGTAGAAACCTTAGTGTAATAGCCATGACGAACAAGTTTAGACTCAATTCGTTGATTATGCTTCTTTGGCCGTTATGGCAAACAGAATTTATAAAAATGTGTAAGACATTGAGGGGACAAAAGGAATCTTGTGATGAGGTGGGAGTTTTGTTAAACACGTTGCAAACCGATTTTACTTTGTAATAGAGATTAGGCTTTATATTTATTTGAGCTATTTTATTTGGGCTTCTAACATGTCTAAGTTAAAAATAAGAATAACTATATATTGGGAAGACTTTGGGCTGGCTATAAGACTCAAAACCAAGTTAATTGGGCCACAGCCTCTACAAGTTAAGAAAACTAATGGGCTTCAAGCATGATTTATTATTTTACGATGTGAATTTCAAAGTAAATGATATTTTGTTTTCTCTTTGGATATTTAATCATGCTATATAAAATAAGAAAAATTAAGTGATCTAGAACTAGAGAAGCAATATACAACCTTCTTGAAAACTTTATCTTGTGCTCTTGTTTTTGTTTTACTTGTGTTTATCTTGTATCTTCAGAAAAGGTTCACAGTTCTCTATTTGAATTGTTAAGTGATCTTAAGATCCTCTTAAGTGTGTTAACTAAGTGCAAGCTTAAGTACCCTTTAACGGCCCTGCATATATGTATGACCGCTAAAACTTCTCGTGAATACCTAGAATATTTTTGTAAGGTTGTAATTCAATATACAACAAATAGTTCTTTTGTAGACTGACAAGTGATGACATTGCATTTTTGTACCAAGCACATAAAGATAAACATCGTCTTTTAGGAATGCTCGGTAGCATTAACTATTCACTTTTAAGTTGAAGAATGTGTCATACCATGTTGTAAGGGTAATATACGAGAGGTGATCTTCAATATCCGACGAACATGCTTGAAGCGATGGCTTCAAATGATATGTGGTTTTGACTTGCGTTCTTCAGTCCTCCGAGTTTTAACAATAAATAAAATGTTTTCTAACAATTTTCAATATTTCTCATCGAACAAAATGGAATGGCGCCTAAGAGCCCGTTTCATGTAAATGTCCTTTCTATAAATGATTTTTGTTTTATTTTTGTTTATTTAATGTTTGAAATTGATTATAGTTGTGTTTTCAAATATATAATTTATTTTCAATCGAAAAACAATAACAGTACTTTGGGTAATTAAAGTAGTGCCGACACCAATCAGACTACCTGAGGAATGATTTAAGTAAAAGTTATGTGACATTTATTCATTAACTAATACTAATTAGGGTATTTTAGGATACATGAGGTAGTGCCCCATCCACCCATACACTTTAATACAAAGTGTCACATCAACAATATTCACATTCACAGTTTTTCAAAAAGATAAATTGATTTTGTGTTTTATTGAGGGCATACTATATGTTTACAAAATACATTTAGTCAACCTATAAAAAGCTATAAATATATTGATAACATAGATATAAAATAAACTTAAATTAAGCTAGATATAACCTAAATGGATCAAATATGCTTTGAAACTCCATAAACATTTAATTTCAAGATTTAACTCCTTGATTTTGACATGAAGGTCTTAGTGATCCTAATTAGTCCACTAGACTATTTTCCATGTGATGCTTATAAGGAGTCTATGGATTAGACAGATGATAAAGGGTGTTATCAGGGAGGAGAGTGTTATCAGGGAGGAGAGATGATAGGTGAAAAACCCATAAGAAAGGAAGAGAGCTTTGAGAGAGGGAGAGGAGAGACAGGTGAAAAATCCATAAGGAAGGAAGAGAGCTATGTGAGAGGGCGAGAAGAGAGAGCAAGTGATGGAAAGAGGGAGGGAGAAAGAGAGAGAGAGAGCAAGTGATGGAGAGATGGAGGGAGAAAGAGAGCGAGAGCAAGTGATGGAGAGAGGGGGATAGAGAGAGTGTGTGTGAGAGAGAAAGAGAGAGAGAGAAAAAGAGAGAGAGAGTGTGTGTGTGTGTATAAGAAGAGAGAGAGAGAGAGAGAGAGAGAGAGAGAGAGTTAGTAACGCCAATAAGAAGAGAGAAGAGTGAGACATTCATCATGTCTTATAAAAGATATTGACGTTTAAAATTTACCCATATATTTTTAATGTATAGATCATAAAAAGATGTTTCTTAATGTTTAGGATACATTTTGATATTAAAACATAAAATTCTTATAAATTTTTTAAGTAACAATCTATAAAAGTTCAAATAATAATTATATAAACAATACTTATTTATAATTTATAAATTATTGTCGTCAATATTAATGAAATTGATGCATTTGAAGTATAACTTCTTCAATATTTTTAACAGTTGCAGAACTATAAACCATGATGTTAACTTCAACAACAAACAAATTCATAAAATTCATTTGTCTGTGTTCTCAACTAGCTATAAGCCATTTTCATAGCAAAACATATACCATCTAAATTCTTAGAAAAGAGTTAGATTAAAATATTAAACAAATGACACATGTCAATCATTGATTGTTCTGTTTCTGTTGTTCTTAATCCACTTACACATAATCCTTAGAAACATCCATATGTTGCATGAACTATTTACAAGGGAAAAGATTGGTAAAAGAAGAATGTCAAAGCAGTTTTTAAAAGAAAATAATCATTTTTCTCGACTAGCTCATCATGGACATTAGTGAAGATTTAGAAGTGGTATTACAAGTGTGTTTTAACCTATATTAAACCACAGTTTGTGTTTGTGGAAGCCTACTACAAAATGTAATGTAACACTCTTTATCATTAAATAATCATTTCAGTATTTAATTTAAACCAAAATGTCATATTAGCTGAATGCACAAATTAAATTAATACTAATAAAGTACCGATATATCTTTCTAATGCCACATGTAATTATATAATCATCAAACGCTGATTAAATAATGCCAGAAACAAAAAACTAACAATAAACAAAATCATTAAATTGGGTAGTAGATAGATAAACAAATAGATAAGAATTCTAAATCAAAGTAGTAGCGGTTAAAACGAGCGTTCTATGGTCAGTGTCTTCGTAGGTAGCTTCAAACAAGGGCTTTAGATTCTTAGTGTCCTTTGCTTGCGCATCCGCTGGAACACTTAAATATTGTTCTCGCCAACGAGCTAGAGTGTCTGAATCAGAATCATTATAACCTTCGAAAGCAACCTAAAAAAGAAGATGAAAAAAAAACTAATAATTAAGAGTGAGTATTGGATGATAAATCAAATTAGCTAGCATAGGCTGGGTAAGGAAAGTAGAAACCTTAGTGTAATAGCCATGACGAACAAGTTTAGACTCAAACTTGAGAGATTTAAGTTGTTTATACATCGCTTCCCTTGCTCGAATAGCACTGAAATGTCGTTGCACCAATGGAAGTAGAGTTTTTAGCTCAGAAACTTCCAAGCCTTCGATAAAAAGACTTGCTTCAATCTTAAGTTGTTTATCACTAACTCTCTCCGTCCATTCATCTGGATGAGCTGCCATATGATCAGTATGACACGTTCTTCTCCAACATCCTAGCCCCCTAATTAGCTAAAGGAGACACACCATTTAAAAATAGTAATCAAAGAAAATCAACAACAAATCACAAATTTTAGCTCTTAAAAACTTAAAGCATACGCAGCTACATATATAATCACAACAGCTACCAACAATAATAATGATATTAAAGAGAAATCAGTTCTCGATCGATCACTTACCGTAAGTGTTGGTCGACGGGTGATAGTTGATGTCGCCATCTCTGTCGCTTACGGTTCCAGCAACCAAAACAACAAATTAAGGTATATTACATGCATATAAATAAATATGGTTTGTTTGTAATCAATCAAACCAAATTAATTGGGTCACAGCCTGTATAGTCTAAGAAATTAAGGTATATTACATATACATATATAGACACTTTTGATTTGTTTAAAACACCCTACCCTACTTTTCAATGCATGACCAACTCATACATCCTCAAGCTTCTTTTTTTTAAATTTTTTCTTTTTTCCATATCCATCGAAACCCACACTAAACTCACAAACCCGTTCTATCACATTCATCATGTTATAACCCTAAACGAGAGCCGGTAACGAATGCATTCGAAATCAACTTACCTGCCTAATGATGAATCGCAAGAGTGTAATGAATCCAAACTCTTTCTTCGGTGCAACAACGGTTAGATTCGCACCCGGTGATCGATGCGAATGAGTTCGATGGTGAACCCTTGACGTCTAAAGAGCGGATCGTGAAGAGGGTTTAATTGGCCGATTGTAGGGTTTGAGAGGCGTATATGGTTATATGCTTACAGAACTTTCACTTACCACCCCTGGATTTAACTTCAAAATATTTAGCTCATTGACACTTTAGGTCCCTAGCCATTTACTTTTATTTTTGTTTAACCCCAAAACCTTTGAAATACAAGCGGTCAAACTTTACGTACACTCACACTTGATCTATGGCGTCATACAACTCTGTATAATTAATAAGATAGCAAAAAATTAAGCTGGTTTGAAAAAAACGGTGGGGTTGGTTGACCCCACACCTTATAACGTCGGCCCGCCCTTACCTGTTTTGATTAACATTAACACGTCAGACACGACATGATTACCTGAAATGTCAGACACGAACACGACATGAAAACTTATCATGTCATTTTTTTAAAACACGAACATGAGCCTGGTAAGAAACATGTTACACGAAATGATCTGTTTAAACACATCAAATATCACGTAGTTAATAACCTGGTGAATGTTTAATGAATCGATGGTGGTGTGGTACAGTGGTGAACCTAGTCGCGATGGTCCTCTGGTGAACTTGATCGACAGGTCGTGATGGTGTCTGGCAAGTGGAGATGCAATGACTGCGACCGGTTACGATGGTGCCTAACTTTGCGAGTGGAGATGGTCACCGGTGAAGTGGTCGCAGGTGGAGATGATCGCCAGGTAGAGTGGTTGGGATGGTGTTGGTGGCTGTGGAGTGTGTGAGCGGCGCTGGTGTATGGAGTGTGTGGCTGTGATTCACTCACGTGTCATTATGGAAAACCGTATACGAGATGCAACCATCCTTTTTTTTATGTCTTATTCAAATGATCAGTATGTAACAATATCCGAATCTGAGAATTCGAATCCGAAATATCTGAAAATTCGGATATTGATTTTGAAAATTTGGATATTGATTTCGAAAATTTTTTGAATAATCGGATATCCGATTATCAAAAAACTTAATAATATGTTTTGTTATTTTTTTAAATGTTAAACATTTTCTTTATTATTTTAAGCTGGTAGTTGTTACTTGTTAGAGTATATTGAGACTCTATAATGTGTGTTGGTTTTTAATATTATTATTATAATAGCATATATCTAATTATTGAAAAAAAATTAAAATAAAAGCAATGAAGTTCGGGTATCATAACTATTATCCGTATCTGTATTTGAAATTTTCGATATATGAAATATCGGATATGAATATGGATAGTAATTTCTACTATCCGAAAATTACGGATATTCGACTGTAAACACCCCTGGGATTTATAGCTAAGGGCTAAATCTTCCGGAAAGAGTTAGATTCCTTGAGGTCAATTATAAGGGCCATATGATAACGGTATTTACACCATTTATAATTTGAATAAGGGAGAAGAGTACTAGTTTGTGAAATTGCGAGTATAATAAATAAGGTGTTTTGGACGGAAGTTATAAATGAATGGGTAAGCAAATGTGGGCCAAAATAAATATACAAAAGGCCTAAGTATAAGCAAGATAGATCATATACGATATTTGAATGGAAGAAAATTTGGGATATCGGGTCGTGCTGAGCAAATATTCTATATAATAACTTTTAATTCACCCTTATTTAATAAAATATTTTAATTAATATATTATTTAATACACATTAGATTATTATTTGATTATTAAATCTATTCATTAAGTTTTGGCTTATTTGTAATTTTTTAAATTAATATTTAAATTTAAATTTATTTTTTATATACCTTATAACTAAATGCAAATTTAATTAAGTATTATCTTATTTAAATATTTAACTATATAAATATTTATATAATAATAATGACGACGATGACGACGATAATAATAGTAATAATAATAATAATAATAATAATAATAATAATATTATTATTATTATTATATTATTATTATTATTATTATTATTATTATTATTAAAATACACAAATATAATTAGTGTTTAAGAAATGTCAGAAAAAATTCTCGGTGATACTCAGTGTGTTATGCGGGAAAACATACTATATATAACAAATAGAAAAGATAATAAATAGTGAAGTTGTAAGTTTTCTCAATATTATTACAATATTTGTTTTTTAGCCTCCAAAGTAATAAAATAAACTACTATGTTTTTTCTATAATTTTACACTTTAAAAAGCCCATAGGAATCTTTTAAAACTAACCATAATGCTTTCTTTTTGTTTTTTCAAATTGATTAATGGATCATTTTGTATTTTATTTAAATTTTACACATATACCCTCAAGTAATGTTAAATTTACCTCAAGTAATGTTAAATTTACAATTAATCTTCTAAACTTTAATAAAGTTATCTTCTATTTTCATTTAACCAATTTACAGTATAGCCATTAATTTCGATAAAGTTACCGTTTACACATTCTCTATTCTTTTGTTTTCTTCAAGAATTTATTTTTAACAATATTTCTTTCTTTTTTTATGAGCATTTCACATGTGAATATTTTACAGTTGGTTAATACTAATGTATTAATCGTCAAAACTAACCATTTTAAATTTTACAACTCCCGGGTATAGCACGGGTCATCCCATTAGTATAAATAAAGGGTTTGTATTTTGTCTTTAGCTTGTGTTTACATTTGTGATTTTTGACTTGATTATAAGGGGATTATTATTAAGCAGCATTAGATCTCGCACGATGTTGTGATTCATATATCAAAAGATAAAAACAGTAGCTCGGGAACGTAGGTAGATACTAGCACATTACAACAGTATATTCACTATTTTAAAAACATCATGTTTTTTTGTGTTAAATAATGAAATAAACAGTTAAATAATGTTTTAATTAGTTTTTGGATGTTAAAATGTATTAAAATAAAAACGAGTTAATATATTAATTCGATGAAGCGTCTCATAGAAACGAAACCTAACGGCTTTAGACGACGACTGTATTAGAAACCGTATTAATTTCGAATAAAGTTGGGTTGGCTGATCAATCAAAAAAACTTAAGCAAATGATTTTGGCATGTTGGGGTGGAGTGCTGATGTCAGCGATCCTGGAGATGTAACGAACAACCACGTCATCAATTCGTTGATTATGCTTCTTTGGCCGTTATGGCAAACAGAATTTATAAAAATGTGTAAGACATTGAGGGGACAAAAGGAATCTTGTGATGAGGTGGGAGTTTTGTTAAACACGTTGCAAACCGATTTTACTTTGTAATAGAGATTAGGCTTTATATTTATTTGAGCTATTTTTATTTGGGCTTCTAACATGTCTAAGTTAAAAATAAGAATAACTATATATTGGGAAGACTTTGGGCTGGCTATAAGACTCAAAACCAAGTTAATTGGGCCACAGCCTCTACAAGTTAAGAAAACTAAATGGGCTTCAAGCATGATTTATTATTTTACGATGTGAATTTCAAAGTAAATGATATTTTGTTTTCTCTTTGGATATTTAATCATGCTATATAAAATAAGAAAAATTAAGTGATCTAGAACTAGAGAAGCAATATACAACCTTCATGAAAACTTTATCTTGTGCTCTTGTTTTTGTTTTACTTGTGTTTATCTTGTATCTTCAGAAAAAGTTCACAGTTCTCTATTTGAATTGTTAAGTGATTTTAAGATCCTCCTAAGTGTGTTAACTAAGTGCAAGCTTAAGTACCCTTTAACGGCCCTGCATATATGTATGACCGCTAAAACTTCTCGTGAATACCTAGAATATTTTGTAAGGTTGTAATTCAATATACAACAAATAGTTCTTTTGTAGACTGACAAGTGATGACATTGCATTTTTGTACCAAGCACATAAAGATAAACATCGTCTTTTAGGAATGCTCGGTAGCATTAACTATTCACTTTTAAGTTGAAGAATGTGTCATACCATGTTGTAAGGGTAATATACGAGAGGTGATCTTCAATATCCGACGAACATGCTTGAAGCGATGGCTTCAAATGATATGTGGTTTTGACTTGCGTTCTTCAGTCCTCCGAGTTTTAACAATAAAATAAATGTTTTCTAACAATTTTCAATATTTCTCATCGAACAAAATGGAATGGCGCCTAAGAGCCCGTTTCATGTAAATGTCCTTTCTATAAATGATTTTTGTTTTATTTTTGTTTATTTAATGTTTGAAATTGATTATAGTTGTGTTTTCAAATATATAATTTATTTTCAATCGAAAAACAGGATAACAGTACTTTGGGTAATTAAAGTAGTGCCGACACCAATCAGACTACCTGAGGAATGATTTAAGTAAAAGTTATGTGACATTTATTCATTAACTAATACTAATTAGGGTATTTTAGGATACATGAGGTAGTGCCCCATCCACCCATACACTTTAATACAAAGTGTCACATCAACAATATTCACATTCACAGTTTTTCAAAAAGATAAATTGATTTTGTGTTTTATTGAGGGCATACTATATGTTTACAAAATACATTTAGTCAACCTATAAAAAGCTATAAATATATTGATAACATAGATATAAAATAAACTTAAATTAAGCTAGATATAACCTAAATGGATCAAATATGCTTTGAAACTCCATAAACATTTAATTTCAAGATTTAACTCCTTGATTTTGACATGAAGGTCTTAGTGATCCTAATTAGTCCACTAGACTATTTTCCATGTGATGCTTATAAGGAGTCTATGGATTAGACAGATGATAAAGGGTGTTATCAGGGAGGAAAGTGTTATCAGGGAGGAGAGATGATAGGTGAAAAACCCATAAGAAAGGAAGAGAGCTTTGAGAGAGGGAGAGGAGAGACAGGTGAAAAATCCATAAGGAAGGAAGAGAGCTATGTGAGAGGGCGAGAAGAGAGAGCAAGTGATGGAAAGAGGGAGGGAGAAAGAGAGAGAGAGAGCAAGTGATGGAGAGATGGAGGGAGAAAGAGAGCGAGAGCAAGTGATGGAGAGAGGGGGATAGAGAGAGTGTGTGAGAGAGAGAGAGAGAGAGAGAGAGAAAAAGAGAGAGAGTGTGTGTGTGTGTGTATAGAGAGAGAGAGAGAGAGAGAGAGAGAGAGAGAGAGAGAGTTAGTAACGCCAATAAGAAGAGAGAAGAGTGAGACATTCATCATGTCTTATAAAAGATATTGACGTTTAAAATTTACCCATATATTTTTAATGTATAGATCATAAAAAGATGTTTCTTAATGTTTAGGATACATTTTGATATTAAAACATAAAATTCTTATAAATTTTTTAAGTAACAATCTATAAAAGTTCAAATAATAATTATATAAACAATACTTATTTAATAATTTATAAATTATTGTCGTAAATATTAATGAAATTGATGCATTTGAAGTATAACTTCTTCAATATTTTTAACAGTTGCAGAACTATAAACCATGATGTTAACTTCAACAACAAACAAATTCATAAAATTCATTTGTCTGTGTTCTCAACTAGCTATAAGCCATTTTCATAGCAAAACATATACCATCTAAATTCTTAGAAAAGAGTTAGATTAAAATATTAAACAAATGACACATGTCAATCATTGATTGTTCTGTTTCTGTTGTTCTTAATCCACTTACACATAATCCTTAGAAACATCCATATGTTGCATGAACTATTTACAAGGGAAAAGATTGGTAAAAGAAGAATGTCAAAACAGTTTTTAAAAGAAAATAATCATTTTTCTCGACTAGCTCATCATGGACATTAGTGAAGATTTAGAAGTGGTATTACAAGTGTGTTTTAACCTATATTAAACCACAGTTTGTGTTTGTGGAAGCCTACTACAAAATGTAATGTAACACTCTTTATCATTAAATAATCATTTCAGTATTTAATTTAAACCAAAATGTCATATTAGCTGAATGCACAAATTAAATTAATACTAATAAAGTACCGATATATCTTTCTAATGCCACATGTAATTATATAATCATCAAACGCTGATTAAATAATGCCAGAAACAAAAAACTAACAATAAACAAAATCATTAAATTGGGTAGTAGATAGATAAACAAATAGATAAGAATTCTAAATCAAAGTAGTAGCGGTTAAAACGAGCGTTCTATGGTCAGTGTCTTCGTAGGTAGCTTCAAACAAGGGCTTTAGATTCTTAGTGTCCTTTGCTTGCGCATCCGCTGGAACACTTAAATATTGTTCTCGCCAACGAGCTAGAGTGTCTGAATCAGAATCATTATAACCTTCGAAAGCAACCTAAAAAAGAAGATGAAAAAAAAAACTAATAATTAAGAGTGAGTATTGGATGATAAATCAAATTAGCTAGCATAGGCTGGGTAAGGAAAGTAGAAACCTTAGTGTAATAGCCATGACGAACAAGTTTAGACTCAAACTTGAGAGATTTAAGTTGTTTATACATCGCTTCCCTTGCTCGAATAGCACTGAAATGTCGTTGCACCAATGGAAGTAGAGTTTTTAGCTCAGAAACTTCTGAGCCTTCGATAAAAAGACTTGCTTCAATCTTAAGTTGTTTATCACTAACTCTCTCCGTCCATTCATCTGGATGAGCTGCCATATGATCAGTATGACACGTTCTTCTCCAACATCCTAGCCCCCTAATTAGCTAAAGGAGACACACCATTTAAAAATAGTAATCAAAGAAAATCAACAACAAATCACAAATTTTAGCTCTTAAAAACTTAAAGCATACGCAGCTACATATATAATCACAACAGCTACCAACAATAATAATGATATATAAAGAGAAATCAGTTCTCGATCGATCACTTACCGTAAGTGTTGGTCGACGGGTGATAGTTGACGTCGCCATCTCTGTCGCTTACGGTTCCAGCAACCAAAACAACAAATTAAGGTATATTACATGCATATAAATAAATATGGTTTGTTTGTAATCAATCAAACCAAATTAATTGGGTCACAGCCTGTATAGTCTAAGAAATTAAGGTATATTACATATACATATATAGACACTTTTGATTTGTTTAAAACACCCTACCCTACTTTTCAATGCATGACCAACTCATACATCCTCAAGCTTCTTTTTTTTAAATTTTTTCTTTTTTCCATATCCATCGAAACCCACACTAAACTCACAAACCCGTTCTATCACATTCATCATGTTATAACCCTAAACGAGAGCCGGTAACGAATGCATTCGAAATCAACTTACCTGCCTAATGATGAATCGCAAGAGTGTAATGAATCCAAACTCTTTCTTCGGTGCAACAACGGTTAGATTCGCACCCGGTGATCGATGCGAATGAGTTCGATGGTGAACCCTTGACGTCTAAAGAGCGGATCGTGAAGAGGGTTTAATTGGCCGATTGTAGGGTTTGAGAGGCGTATATGGTTATATGCTTACAGAACTTTCACTTACCACCCCTGGATTTAACTTCAAAATATTTAGCTCATTGACACTTTAGGTCCCTAGCCATTTACTTTTATTTTTGTTTAACCCCAAAACCTTTGAAATACAAGCGGTCAAACTTTACGTACACTCACACTTGATCTATGGCATCATACAACTCTGTATAATTAATAAGATAGTAAAAAATTAAGCTGGTTTGAAAAAAAAAACGGTGGGGCTGGTTGACCCCACACCTTGTAACGTCGGCCCGCCCTTACCTGTTTTGATTAACATTAACACGTCAGACACGACACGATTACCTGAAATGCCAGACACGAACATGAAATGAAAACTTATCATGTCATTTTTTTAAAACACGAACATGAGCCTGGAAAAAAACATGTTACACGAAATGATATGTTTAAACACATCAAATATCACGTAGTTAATAACCTGGTGAATGTTTAATGAAACGATGGTGGTGTGGTACTGTGGTGAACCTAGTCACGATGGTACTATGGTGAACTTGAACGATAGGTCACGATGGTGTCTGGCGAGTGGAGATGCGATGGTTGCGACCGGTCACGATGGTGCCTAACTTTGCGAGCGGAGATGGTCATCGGTGAAGTGGTCGCAGGTGGAGATGATCGCCAGGTAGAGTGTTCGGATGGTGTTGGTGGTTGTGGAGTGTGTGAACGGCGCTGGTGTATGGAGTGTGTGGCTGTGGATCACTCACGTGTCATTAATGCATCCGATAATCTCCATTACTCGAGTACGACACTTTGGGCATTAGACTGACACGCATTCGAAGGAAGGCTCGTATATCAGTCTGTCTCTATTAGTCCTGATATTGAGACTACCTTCAAAATAAAACTTAAATTAAATGAAAAATCATCTAGCCAAACTTAAAACACATTAATTTTTTTATAATAAATAGAAATTGAAATCAATATCTCTCAATATCTTAATAAAGTATTAAGATACCTCACATCAATTACTGGAGTTAAAGATCATGAATGCTTATTTTATATGGATTTATTTGTTTATTTTTACATTTTAACGGTGAGTCACAAAATTTACAGTCTAGTCAAATCATAACTCTAGTGATTAGACCAGAAACATCAAACAATATTCAATGGATGGGTAAATAATTAAGTTATTTTTTTTTAATTATTACTTTTTGTTTATAGTTTATTTGGAGGTATATTATTTTTATAATAACCTTATTACACTATAGTTAACTTTTTAATTTTATTATTTTACTTTAGTTTACCGAAAAAACTGAATCGAGTTATGAATCCAGTTATCGGTTCAGTTACCAACCGTATATGAAATTGTAAATTCAACTTTCAGGTACAAATGTTTTTTATTTGATTGACTTTGTTAATGAATAAAACAAAAATTAAACTATTAAACACCTGAACACTCATTTTCATAGACGGGCAAGAGGATGTACGAGCAATCCAAAAGATGCTTTCTCATTGGTCATCGAACATTGACACGGATCTTCAATGTATTATTCGATGGTGAATAAACTGATTTGGGCCCGGTACACAACCCAAATGTTTAGGGCCCAAAACTTGGTAGTGTCTCGAGACTCGGGTATTAGTTTTTCTTGAGGATTTGTAATCTGGAAAATTTAAACATTGTTATGTGATGTAATTATGTGTTAAATTTATACCATACTCCTTTAAAAAAAGATTAAATTTTGATTCAGTTCCATTCGTTCAGTTCAATCCGATGCCTTTGATTCGATTCAATTCATTCACTTCGATTCGATCCAATTCGCTTATATTCAATTCAATCCAATACGAACATGGTACACCGGACCCATTTTCCCAAATGCACCAATAGTGTGAGTTAGGGTGTGGATAACCCACCAATACAATACGAAATACGGCTTGCTCTATGTCAATCAATACGATACTATAAGACTTGTTTAACAATCAAATGTCAAACAATTGCAACAGTGAATAAACGGAAAATGCATATATTAACAACGCTGCATTATAAATTAGTCAAATGATAACAATATCTACTTAAGATACAACTCTTGATTGGTAGTTTAAGAGCCTTGACAATTAGAGTACATCATCAATAAGGTTTATTGCATGCAAGTGTTTCAAACGCAAAGCAAATTAATTAAGAGGAAAACATAACATATTATCTTAGAGAGACCAAATATCGAATCAAAATGTCATATTAGCAAGTTTTCTAAAAACTTAACTGACGCCTGAATTTAAACAGTTCGTATCAATAAGAGTAGAGAGAGGAAAGAGGGCTTTGTGAGAGTGGGAGGATTGGAGGAAAGAGGGGGGAAGTAAAGAGAGAGTGACACGCGTGTAAAGGGAGAGGAGAGAGAGGTGGGCATGCCAACGTGAAGGAGACAACATTGCCCGTGAAGCCTCAAACGATAAAAATAGCTTTATTTATTCTTAGAATTTCAAAAAGGTTGGCTATTCAAAACGTTAACATACACTGTTGGTTGCCTTTCACAGTGGTCAGTGATTTATCTTGTGCAGAAAAGAGGGTGTGAAGATATGCACTCTTGTTACGTTGTTAATTCTTGCATTGTTGTTTTGTGAATAATTTTTTACTTCAAAACTAGAAGTAAAATACGAAATCTTTATTTGGCATCATGAAAAGAAATGCATAGAATCATAAAAGATTAAAAGATTCAAGGTGGATCATTATTAAGCAGCATTAGATCTCGCACGATGTTGTGATTCATATATCAAAAGATAAAAACAGTAGCTCGGGAACGTAGGTAGATACTAGCACATTGCAAAGGTATATTCAATATTTAAAAAACATCATGTTTTTTTGTGTTAAATAATGAGATAAACGGTTAAATAATGTTTTAATTAGTTTTAGAATGTTAAAATGTATTAAAATAAAAAGAGTTAATATATTAATTCGATGAAGCGTCTAATAAAAACGAAACCTAACGGCTTTAGACGGCGACTGTATTAGAAACCGTATTAGTTTCGAATATTCTTGGGCGGGCCGACCTCTAGAAGTGGGTAAGCAAATTTGATCGGTCCCTAAGTTAAACAAGATTAGTCATAAGATTAGACTGGACGCAAATTAATGAAGTTGGGTTGGCTGATCAATCAAAAAAGCTTAAGCAAATGATGTTGGCATGTTGGGGTGGAGTGCTGATGTCAGCGATCCTTGAGATGTAACGAACAACCACGTCATCAATCCGTTGATTGTGCTTCTTTGGCCGTTATGGCAAACAGAATTATAAAAATGAGTAAGGCATTGAGGGGACAAAAGGAATCTTGTGATGAGGTGAGAGTTTTGTTAAACACGTTGCAAACCGATTTTACTCTGTAATAGAGATTGGGCTTTATATTTATTTGAGTTATTTTTATTTGGGCTTCTAACATGTCTAAGTTAAAAATAAGAATAACTATATATTGGGAAGACTTTGGGCTGGCTATAAGACTCAAAACCAAGTTAAATGGGCCACAACCTCTACAAGTTAAGAAAACTAAATGGGTTTCAAGCATAATTTATTATTTTACTATGTGAATTTCAAAGTAAATGATATTTTGTTTTCTCTTTGGATATTTAATCATGCTATATAAAATAAGGTAAATTAAAATCCACTATCATTTCTTTGTTTTTTGTTTAATTTACATTTTTGTAACATTAGGAAAAATTAACAAAAAAGTTGACCCTAGTTTGTTTAATGTAAACATTTGTTACGAGGTTTAATCTAAAAAAATATATATTCCTATTAAAAAAAGGATAAAAGTTTACATTTAAATTAACTAGTTAAATCTGTCTACGTGCGTTGCGCATGTGATGGATAAGGTTAACCAAAACTCAGATAAACCACAATAATCGAAGATGATGGTGAAAATATTTGATTTCGCACGTTTTGGATCAATACTCAGAACCGAAAGGATCGTTTTACAGTCTTTTAAAACTCCTACCAAACAAAATAACTACTATTATAGAAAATACTACTAATTGAACTCGAAACTAGAAGTGTCAGTTACAACGGTACACCATAAGCGATATTTCCTTTAACTAAAAAAACAATTGTAGTCATCTTTTGAGGTAGATGATAGATTATAATTAAAAAAAAAAATATTATTACTATAATCTTTGGAATGGTTTGGACGAGACAACAATAATAAACTTTAATTATAAAACAACAATTAATTAATATGAATAGAATAAAAAAATCATTATTAATCATTGTTGTTTTCTCTTCCCTATATAAATTATTCTATCATTCTCATTGCTCAACATCTTGTCTCATTTGTCCAAAAATGTTGAGAAACCCTAAGAAAACCCTCCTTTTTCCTCTTGCCGGAAAAGCCTCTGCTGTTCAAAAAGCTCCGGCGATGGCAGTTCAAAAAGCTCCGGCGAATGCCGTAGCTTGTATAGCTGCCATCCCACGCAAAAACAATGAGAAAGTTAAGACGAATCGTAAACGGCAACAGTCGCCGGAGTTCGATCGGAAGAAGGTAACCATTACCGGCTGTTGTTACGTTTACGCCGGATATGAGCTCGAGGAGCTCAAGAAGCATATTCCATTGACTCCATGCCATTCCCATGGCAATCATCCCACGGGACCCGAAATGGGCTTAAAAACAGGTCTGAAAGTCGAACTTCCTAAGGACGGCGGCAATAGTGGCTCTCGTACGAACTCTGGTGAAGGTGACGGCAATGGTAACGGCGGCAGCGTGGGGTCTGAGGGCAACGGCGGTGGCGGGGGGTCTGAGGGCAACGGCGGCGGCGGGGGGTCTGAGGGCAACGGCGGCGGCGGGGGGTCTGAGGGCAACGGCGGCGGCGGGGGTTCTGAGGGCAACGGCGGTGACGGTGGTGGCGATGGTAACAGCGACGAGGGTGTGGGTGACGGTGAGAGCAATGGTGACTTTTGGAATTTGGAGTAATGGCTATGGATTAATGTAGATGTGGGTTCTCCTCTCCTTCTTCTTCATCAAATTAAACAAGCTTCCTTTATTATAATCAAATTTAGTATTAGTATTCTCATCAAAGTTGCTTTTATTAATAGATTGTTATTGTTATGTTTCTCCATCTCTTAATGAATATTATTCTGTTCAATCACATTCTTATGTTTCTGGGTATGAAATTAAACGATCACCAACGAATACAATATTATATTATATTATATTATATTATATTAGGGGAGGATTGGTGGTGGTGGTGGTGGTGGTGGTGGTAGGCTGATGATATATTCCGGGGGTAGAGAAATAGAGAGTGTGAAAACTTCTCTCAGGCTGCTTCTAGAATGTTCTGAATTGGGATTGAGGTTAGAAATAAAATTATAAATAAATGGTCAGGATTCTTTCAAAAAATAATTATTTTATTCACAGTCAATGTAATTTATTGTATGATTCGGATTTCTATAGAGGTCAATATTGGCGATAAATTTTAAAAGAGTTTATGCTAAATAATATGTGATCTTTGCCACGGAAAGTGATATATGAAAATGATGATAAAGATTAAGAACCGTCTATTTATAATTCAGTTGTTTATTTAAACCACACACAAAGCCTTTAATGCTTGGTGATTGATCGGACAATTATTATGAATGAATGTTGTTTCTCTAAACCAAACACAAATAAAATTGTTTGTTTAATATATCGTCTTTGCGGCATGGAAAGTGATATGATCATCTTAATTATTATGAATAAAATTGTTTTATTTTAAATATGCGATGATTTTGTTTAAACCAAACACAAATAAACCACAAAATAAACGTATCTAATTGAATGAAATGTTTTATTTTAACGAGCGTCATACACCATGACTTGAAAAAAATAGAATACAAAATCCCTAAACACGTAACAACTAGTTTTTTTACTTGGCACGTGTTGCGGTGACGATATACACGACGTGATAAAATATAGACGGCAATCAACCCAACTTGTTTTCCAAATTAAATTCATGTCGTAGCATACAATAATTCAACTCTCATAAATAAATAAATAAAAACTACAAATCTTCCCCACGCGCGTGCGAAGAAGCCTGCGTATCAAAATGCTTGTACACAAACATATCATAACAACTCAAACCCACGTCTGCCGGTTTAAATGCCAAAGCACAATACTACCGTGCATGTCGTTTCTTAATATGCAGGTATTTGAATAATGCCAATCCAAATTGTTTTTTATGTGATTTCTTAATCTGCAGGTTTACTCCAAGTTTTATACTAGTATTGGAGTCGATAAACAACTTCAAAACGCTAATCCAAAAATCTTACTTGAAATCTCAAATTTTTTTAAACATCATTTATTGAAACAAAGAAAATGAAAGCCTACTTCCACAACCGAACTTATAACTGTACACTGCGATCAAAAAAGAAAGTGATGGACTAATGGCTGTGGATATCATACATGAATCTGGATCCAAGTCGTCATCTAACAAAGGATCACTAACGGAAAATGATTGTTGTTCCAATGTGAATCAAGTGATAAACAAGATTTGGTTACAATTAATAAATGGGTAATTGACTCATGTAAATGCCGACCTGGTATCGTTTTATTCCCAAATATGCTATTGATTTCATGGTATTATTTGCAGACGTAATAGGTGATCCTTGTCCAGCACACACTGATGTTTTTGAAATCAAAGATCAGGTTACTTATGAAGGTATTTTGGATTATGAGAAGGCTGTATCATGTTCAAAAGATGTTGGTGTTAAAGTAAATCATATAGAAAACATCCTCAGGTTGGCATATGAGATGGATTCTCATAGTATATAGATGATGGATTGGAAAGTCGTAAAACCTATATTGGCATTCATCTTCTAAACTTTAATCTCTCATCTAAAATTTAATCTACTTCAATAACACTTGTTCGGTAAAGACGTACATATTCGAAATTTCAATCTCACATGTTTGTTATGCAATTTCAAGTGAGGGACGATAAGCATCTTTTGTAGGAAGCAGAGATTTATGTTTTCGCACGTCAATTTTATATTTCAAGAACCGATTTGATGATCGAGTTTGATTTCAGATTGTACTTCCGAATGATATTTCATATTCGAATTTTGATATAAAGGTGTTGTGTTCGAAGAAATCTCATAAATGAAAACATTAACCCGTTCACAAAACACACACTATTGTGTGCAAAAAATCAAATTTCAATTTGCAACTTCATTTTCGTAGTTCAAGAAACCAAAATATACGATATAAATTATTGATATAAAGGTGTTCTGTTTGAAGAAATTGACTGGAATTCATCAATGAAAATATATGTTGTATTCAATGAAATGATGGCAAGTATGGTCTTTGTTAATGCTGGTTCGGGGGATTAGTTGTTGGTAACCTTGTGCCTGCTTTATGCTTATATTAAGAAGTAACAAAGATTCTGCAAAATATAATCCATCTTACAAGTGTACTATTTGAAGCCGATCAATGTCATATGTATGGATCAAATAAGTTTTTCTAGAGCTTTGAATCTCAAACTATTGTTAGAACAATACTTAAGCCAATTAGACTCGAGCAATTAGATAAAAAAAAATCAGTTATTGTTTTGCTACTAAAAAAAATATACACTACAAAGTAACAGTGACGTGGCCTTATTTCTCCTGTTTACTAGATCAAAACAATGACATTCATATTTTCTTTCTTGAGGTTCTTTGTCCCAAATGGGAAGAATTAATCATCTTTAATTGAATGTGCTGCTCGCATACAACTTCTCCTTCAATAATGCATATATGCATTCATGCCATATAATGTAATTATGCATATCTGCACTTATTTACATATGCAATCATTTGTATATGCATTTATGGACATATGCTAACAGCTAGCATCCAAATATTATAGAAGCATCTCAGTTAATAATCTTCATAAGCATTATAGTTAATAATCTTCATAGGCTATAAAGAACCAAATGCTGGGATATTCAGATGAATGGTTAAACTATAAACAAATGCATTTAATAAGTTTGTAGTGAAACTAATTGTTGATAATCAAATCTATTATAATATCTTCATTTAATTTTGGTCTTTGTTTTTTTATTATTTAAATAATTTTTTTATTATTTGATTTAAATATCAAAATGTTTATAAAAAAGATGAGGGCAACATATTCAAAAATCACGAAAAAGTAACATCAATACCCAATCACGCGTCTGGTGGACTGCCATACCAACATTTATAATTACTTAAGATAAAATAGTTAACTTAATTTCTATGATGAATTCTATTAAATAAAATATATGAATTAGACGAAAAAAATATTTTAAGTAACAACCCTTATTAATTTAACAAGAAATGAAACTAATTACATGCGGAAAAGAATAATATAAAACTAACAAAAATTAGAAATGATAATGGAAGTTGTGAATTCTATATAACAACAAAAAGATGCAGTACATCACCACCGTTTATAACTTGATGAAATAAAATAACTAAATAATAAAATAGAAAATTAGTTTCATGTTGGTTGATAATAGTCCCACACCTCACGATCTAATTAGATTTTAAATATTTATCATGTCATACCAATTTTATCTTTACATGGACTGAAATTAGTCTTCAAATATATAGGAATTACTATTTTGCCATTATTAATTATAATCATAGATCTTACTAATGTTTGGTGTAGACGGGTTTTTTTAGTTTTTAACAAAAATTTAATTTAATTGAATGCATCCTTTTATATATATATATGTATATATCGATACAATAAATGCGGCAAAAACATAAAAACTGAAGCGACCAATGGGCAGGTGACACGAGCCAAGGCCAATGGCAACCCATCGGTCGTGCTAAATGATAATTCATGATCATGCTACAAGTAAAATGAGTAATAAAATGGAACTCTTGTTAAATATATTTTCTATTTATTTTATTTGTTAGGGTGATAGGGACGTATATGGGTACTTGCTATCTGGTAGCTCGGGTATTATGGGAATGCACCGTTGATGTATCGACTTGGGCTTTTGAGTAGCGTGTTGGGTATTATGGCATTATTCCTCGATTTGGGTAGAAAAATTTTAAACATGGGGAAACGATAATACTACGATTGGACTTAATTAAAAACAATTACTTTTAACCCTTTAAATACCATTTATCTCATGTATTTTACACACTAAAATATCATTATATCTCAATTCTCTCATTTCTACAAACCTTTTTCACTAGATGGCTAGATAGGAATTTACACTTTCCACCCGATTCAACAAATGAGTGCTTATCGAATGATAGTAGCTTTCAATTACCCATGGATATTGATATATTATAACCAAGATGAAAGTGAAAACACGACAACATCAAAAAAAGATATATGCCACGTGATCATGAAAGAGCTCACAAATTCTAATGAAAAACTATTTAGCCGGGTCACCAAAATACAATGACAAATTGTTGGAAATATAGAAGCAAGATTTAATCGGTTTCAAGAAGGCCTAGAGGGAATGATGTAAAAGAGTTTCACAATGTTACAACAACACACGACGACTGTTAAACAACCGTAACGGGTAATCCTCCTGACGAATATGATGAGTATATATGTATGACCGCTAGAACTTCTCGTGAATGCCTAGAATATTTTTGTAATGTTGTAATTCAATTATACAACAAATAGTTCTTTTTGTACCAACAAATAGTTCAAGTGCATTCGAGACGTCTTGGATATTCTTAGAAGCTTCATTTGGTGTGTATATCTTCGGATAGCAAAACTCAATAACTCACATTTTTAGCCTAGGATCTAGCACTGCAGCTATGGCCATGAGTAGATGACATTCTCCCAATACTTATCGAACTTCTCCTTCATCGCTTTACTCATATCATGAATAAACTTATTCTCAGATAAAACACTCTTATCTAGTGTTTCGTTGACCTTATAAACTTCTGTAAGATACAAATTCGCTGTCGGATAATCACAACCTGAGATAATATTGGTGCACACCTTAAACACCATCAAAATTTCACAAACACTTTTCATATTTTCCCAATTATTCTCAGTGGGCAAGTGCTTAAAGTGTGGTTCATATACTACATATCTAAGAAAGTAACTTTAAGTTAGTAAAGATACATGCGCGTGTATAGAAAATATATAAACAATTATAATTATAGTACATACATACCTTGGAAAAACATCTTTAAACTTAATAGCAAGAGAAAGCATGTCATAAGTAGAATTCAATCTTGTGGGAACATCAATCATTAACTTTCTATCAGGTACTTGGAGTTGATTTGCAACCTTTGAGAATGATAGTCGTCTCGCCTCCGAATGATTTATATATTTAACAGCTTCCCGAACTTCTTCAATCACATAATCAATTTTTGAAAGACCATCTTTCACTAGCAAGTTAAGTATATGTGCACAACACCTTACGTGGAAAAACCTTCCACCATAAGGAAGCTTCTTTACTCTAGAAGTATTAGCTTTCAATGTACTCACTGCCCTATCGTTGTACGCGGCATTATCTACAGAAATGGAGAAGATCTTCCCTTCAATTTCCCACTCCTTCACACATTTGTAAATGGCATCTGCAATATCAAGTCCGGTACGTGGAGGAGGAACATGCAAAAAACTCAACACACGTTTCTGCAATCTGTGATGTATTATTAGAACTTCTTAAAAAGATATAACATGATAAATTAAATAAATAAATACAAATATAAAGACTTTCATCAAACCTCCAATTTTGATCGATGAAGTGCCCCGTAATTACCATATACTCAATTCTTTGATGAGATGATTTCCAACAATCCGTTGTCAAACTAATATTCGAGGCTTCATTTATTAGGAATTTTAGTTTTTTCTTCTCATGTTTGTACACCTTAAAGCAATCAGACTTTATAGTAGCTCTACTAATCCTCTCAAACATTGGATTGGTCGTCTTCATCATATATACGAACATGTCATCTTCTACCGTAGTAAATGGTTGCTCAGTCGCCATCAACCAGTTCGCTATTGACTCCCTCAATTTGTTAGCATCGTACTTTGCATTGGATCCAATTAATAGAGGAGGCTTATTGTATCCCATGTCTACATCAAGTGGCTGGAAATTAAGAAATTGTTGTGTTCTCATGAATTGCTTCCGTTTCAAACAAACTTCCATGTGTCGTTTATAAGTTGATGTCGTCTTACTTTTATGTTTTACCAATTGCTTTTTGCAGTGAATGCACTCAACTTTTTCAGTTCCATCTGGAAGAGTCACTTCAATAAAGTCTTCCCACACCTCCGACTTCTTTTGTCCTTTTTTCTTTAGCACCACATTGACTTCGTCACCAAGTTTTTGAGTATTTTCTTCTTCTACAGTTGCTTCTTCAGAAGCATTCACATTTTGATCCTCTGTTTCATTAAGGTCCTCCGCATCAATGCTAATGAATTCTTGTTCTTCCTTGTTCGTATTTGAAGTGGAGCCTTGCATTGGGCTGATTGGATTCATATCACTTCCTTTTCTCATTAATGCACACCTACAAAAAAAAGATAATAAATTAATAAGTTCAGTAGTATGTAAACTATAAAAACAAAATACTTTTATCCTAACAACCCTATGAATAGCTTTACATAGGAACAACATAGCTCAATCTTGCAGCATTAAGTTGTTAAACTATAAACATCATAATAAGCTTCTGCTAGCACCAACGGGAACAGCATAACTTAATCTTGCATCAAAACAACTTCTTAATGAAATAAAAACTAATCTACTTATGCTAATGGTAGTGCCACAATACATAAGCATTCATCACGAAGAAACAACAATGAATAAAAAATAGCAAATCAACAAGAAATAACATAACCTAATGTGAGTTGCAGACTTGAAGAAGACAGGAAGACGAGACTGCTCGAGGGTACCAACTGCCGAAGGGAGGGAGACGGGAAGAAAAGGCTGGACGAGTTGCGGGTTGCCGAGACGCCGGTGGGAGGACGGGAGGCGACCGTCGAAGGGAGGATGGGAGTGTTGAGATGCCGACGGGAGGACGCCGGATGGGAGGACGCCTGACGGGAGTTGCCACTTGCCGACGGGAGGACGACCGGTGCGGGTTGCCGACTGATTTGGAATTTGGGATTTAGGGTTTTAACTTTTAACTTTTTAAGGGGGAAAAAATATATATATATAATATATATATATATATATATATATATATATATATATATATATATATATATATATGTATATATATATATATGTATATATATATATATGTATATATATATGTATATATATATGTATATATATATGTATATATATATATGTATATATATGTATATATATATGTATATATATATGTATATATATATATATATATATATATATTTTAACTTTAACTTTTAACTAGGCTCGTTAAAGCTCGCGAGCCTAAACGATCTTTGAATGGAAGGTTCGGGCTAGGGCTCGATTAATAATCGAGTCATATTTCAGGCTTGAGATCAGGCTCGAGCTCGCTTAGGCTCGGCTCGATCGAGTTTTTTACCGAGTCGATCTCGGGTAGCTCTCGAGCCGGCTTGGTTCGCTTACACTCCTACTTTCGAAGCCAAAGTTCAGAAGAAACTGCTGCGAAAGCTTTACACTTAACTTGGAAAATACTCAAAGTGTAAAGTGTTCCGAAGCCAAAGACTCAACTCTTCCGAAGGTAAAAGATGAAGTCTTTCGAAGCTCTCAAGACAAAGTCTTCCGAAGCTGCTTAAAGACAAGACTAATTTCTTCTGAAGAGAGAGAAAAGATACATTTTCCATCAACTTTATCATAAAGCAACCTACTATCCGCTGTATGCTCTGGTGGTTCACCAACTATCATCAGTTGGTGAAACTTTCATGCTTTATGATAAAGTAGATAAGGTCTTTGTCTGCAAGTTTCTCCTTTCGTTCTTTTTGGCTTTTTGTAATAGGAAAGTCAGTAAGCTATGGCATGTCATGGTCACTAGTCAAAAGGCAATCTGCCTTTTGACTTTAGGCTGATCTTGTTGTCTAGATTAGTCACTTCCAACTGTCTTTTTGCATATTGATGGTTGTAGGATGTAGTATAAATAGTCTCAGGTTCTTGTATTCATATATACTTGCACAACAGTTGTAATAAAACTAGAGAGCAATATACAACTTCCTTGAAAACTTTATGTGTTCTTGTTCTTGTTTTACTTGTGTTTGTCTTGTATCTTCAGTAAAAAGTTCACAGTTCCCTATTTGAATTGTTAAGTAATCTTAAGATCCTCCTAAGTGTGTTAACTAAGTGCAAGCTTAAGTACCCTTTAACGGTCCTGCATTTGGTATCAGAGCTTATACTCAAACTTAAGCTTCGGAAGATACTTCATGAATTTCTTCCGAAGGTAAATCTCGGATAAACTGTTAAATGATTTGAAGACATAAATTTCTTCCGAGGGCAATTTTACATCTTCCGAAGGTAAATTTTCATCATTCTAAGAAATATTAGTTTAAAGTTTGTTTTCTTCTAAAGAGAACTGGGCTTTCTCATTGGGTCATAAATCAGTTATAAAACATTTTAATCATGCATTTTCAGCCCCAAAGGTTGTTTGAAACATGTATAAAATGGGGTCTAGAACTCACCTATAGCAGCAGACAAGTAACACTCCTCCAAACTTGCCTGCACTAGAGTTCAAACACCTAAAAACAAACATAAACAAGCACCAAAACACCAAAAACACTTAGTAATCGGTTTCTAAGGGTGAAACCACAAAGAAACCAAACCAATTAACATATAAACATCAAACCTTCGAAGATTGCATCCCTATTCTTCTTCACAACCGAAAGAAAACCTTAAAATGCAGCTTCTTCTTTTCTTTTCTTTTCTTTTCGGTAGTAGCAGCAGCAGGATGGGGCATGGGCGACCATGCCCTTATAAGTGAAACTTTTGACTTTTTGGTGTACTATTTACACTTTACACCCCTCATCTTTGCCCCTTCTTTTATTTGTTTTAGATACTTTTCTTTTTATTTATTTGACCAAGTTTTCGGGTGTTACAATTAACAGCGCTGCATTATAAATTAGTCAAATGATAACAATATCTACTTAAGATACAACTCTTGATTGGTAGTTTAAGAGCCTTGACAATTAGAGTACATCATCAATAAGGTTCATTGCATGCAAGTGTTTGAAATGCAAAGCAAATTAATTAAGAGGAAAACATAACATATTATCTTAGAGAGACCAAACATCGAATCAAAATGTCATATTAGCAAGTTTTCTAAAAACTTAACTGACGCTTGAATTTTAAACAGTTCGTATCAATAAGAGCAGAGAGAGGAAAGAGGGCTTTGTGAGAGTGGGAGGATTGGAGGAAAGAGGGAGGAAGTAAAGAGAGAGTGACACCCGTGTAAAGGGAGAGGAGAGAGAGGTGGGCACGCCAACGTGAAGGAGACAACATTTCCCGTGAAGCCTCAAACGATAAAAATAGCTTTATTTATTCTCAGAATTTCAAAAAGGTTGGCTATTCAAAACATTAACGTACATTGTTGGTTACCTTTCACATTGGTCTGTGATTTATCTTGTGCAGAAAAGAGGGTGTGAAGATATGCACTCTTGTTACGTTGTTTATTCTTGCATTGTTGTTTTGTGAATAATTTTTTACTTCAAAACTAGAAGTAAAATATGAAATCTTTATTTGGCATCATGAAAAAAAATGCATAGAATCATAAAAGATTAAAAGATTCAAGGTGGACTTATATTTGATGTGCTGGAGTGAACATCCCACAGACATAAATAATGAACTCATAAAAGTATTTATAGAAAAAAAAGGAAAGAAAGTAAATATTCATAAATGGTTATTATATACGAAAGAAAATAAACGTTTAAGCATGTAACAAGATAATAATTAGATAGTGACACATGTGACGTACCATGTCATTGTCACGATATGGTGGCCATTTTTATTTAAACTGTTAAATAAATCACTATTTAAACATATAACACAAATATAACTAAAATAACACAATTTCAAAAGATAGAATAATTTCAATAAAATTAGACTCGTAAAAGCACATTGCCCAATGATTATTCATGATAATTTTGAATAATCACACACATGATGGGAGGTTGTGCAAAATTTTATACACAAATCTATAATGCTGAAGCAATCTTTTTGATCTTTACAACAACACCACTTTATTCCTGGATTAACATAATATGCATTACAAATAAGCCATCCCATCTTTATATCTCGTACCTCTACAACACTATCTTCGTATTTCATGTCGTTGTTTGCAACTCGTGCACCTACGTTTATGTTAACAAAATCCAATTATGTTGTTCATAAGAGAGCTAAAAATAGAAAATCTAATCACACTTCATTCCACACAATTGTGTTTTATATATATAGGTGTTTTTGTGTGAACACATTTACACAAAAAAATGAAATTAAAATGATAAAACTTACCATGAAGACCATTGAGTAATGTAATATACATTAAGAATAGGATAAAGGCATATGGACTTTTGAGCTTAACCATAGCGGCTTTTGGTTCTTTGAACTTTCACGTTTTATGGTTGAAAGAAATATGAAGAAGATCATAGGAAGGAGAACATAATGCCATATTTATTTATAATATATATTTGGCGCTAGGATTAATAAATATATAAGATATCATATTTATGGTGTATAACTATAATATGATACACTAGCCTTAGTAACTCGAGTAATGCACGAGTTAAATATATAAATTATTAAATACAATAAAATTTATTAGTTATAAAATAATATTTTAAGATATGATACGACTAAAATTGTGTGTAAGACTGTAAGTACTATAAGTGATAAAAGAATAATATCAACTTTTTATACTTTCATTTTTATTTTTCTTTTGTTTTTTAAAAAAATTAAACATTTTGTTTAAAAAACATTTTATGAAAATAGCATTTTAAAATTTTCCTTATTATAACTAGTTTTAATTATTTTTTTATATAAAGAATGATGTGTGTAAAGTATATATAATTTTTTGATATGAAAATTTACACAATTTGTTTTAATTTTAAAGAAACGATTATCACCTTTAGACTAACTACACACAATAGGCAAGCGCACCTATCGTATAGTAATATAGCTTGAGGTAAGAACCGAGTATCGATCCGTGGACACAATGGCTCCTAATACTAAATCATCATCACTATTTAACTGATCAATTTAGTTAGGATTTGCAAATATTGAATTAACTAAAATAATTAGCAAGCTAAACTAACAAAACAAGGAAGTAAAGGTGAAGATACACAATCAATTAAAGATACCACTTGGACTTTGATTCCACTTAGCAATGAATTAACAACAAGCACAAACTCGAGGTGAGACCATTTTTTACACATAATACATGGAAGTAGCCTAAACCCCGTCATGGTATTATTTGCAGACGTAATTGGTGATATGTTTTTGAAATCAAAGATCAGGTTACTTATGAAGGTATTATGAGAAGGCTGTATCATGTTCAAAAGATGTTGGTGTTAAAGTAAATCATATAGAAAACATCCTCAGGTTGGCATATGAGATGGATTCTCATAGTATAGATGATGGATTGGAGAGTCGTAAAACCTATATTGGCATTCATCTTCTAAACTTTAATCTCTCATCTAAAATGTAATCTACTTCAATAACACTTGTTCGGTAAAGACGTACATATTTGAAACTTCAATCTCACATGTTTGTTATGCAATTTCAAGTGAGGGACGATAAGCATCTTTTGTAGGAAGCAGAGATTTATGTTTTCGCACGTCAATTTTATATTTCAGAACCGATTTGATGATCGAGTTTGATTTCAGATTGTACTTCCGAATGATATTTCATATTCGAATTTTGATATAAAGGTGTTGTGTTCGAAGAAATCTCATAAATGAAAACATTAACCCGTTCACAAAACACCACTATTGTGTGCAAAAATCAAATTTCAATTTGCAACTTCATTTTCGTAGTTCAAGAAACCAAAATATGCGATATAAATTATTGATATAAAGGTGTTCTGTTTGAAGAAATTGACTGGAATTCATCAATGAAAATATATGTTGTATTCAATGAAATGATGGCAAGTATGGTCTTTGTTAATGCTGGTTCGGGGGATTAGATGTTGGTAACCTTGTGCCTGCTTTATGCTTATATTAAGAAGTAACAAAGATTCTGCAAAATATAATCCATCTTACAAGTGTACTATTTGAAGCCGATCAATGTCATATGTATGGATCAAATAAGTTTTTCTAGAGCTTTGAATCTCAAACTATTGTTAGAACAATACTTAAGCCAATTAGACTCGAGCTATTAGATAAAAAAATCAGTTATTGTTTTGCTACTAAAAGAATGTACACTACAAAGTAACAGTGACGTGGCCTTATTTCTCCTGTTTACTGGATCAAAATAATGACATTCATATTTTCTTTCTTGAGGTTCTTCGTCTCAAATGGGACGAATTAATCCTATTAAATAAAATAGTTAACTTAATTTCTATGATCAGTTCTATTAAATAAAATATATGAATTAGACGAAAAATATATTTTAAGTAACAATCCTTATTAATGTAACAAGAAATGAAACTAATTATGCGGAAAAAAATAATATAAAAACAATTTTTAGCCTGTTTTAACAAAAATTAGAAATGATAATAGAAGTTGTGAATTCTAAATAACAACAAAAAGATGCAGTACATCACCACCGTTTATAACTTGATGAAATGAAATAACTAAATAATGAAAAAGAAAATTAGTTTCATGTTGGTTAATAATAGGCCCACACCCCACGATCTAATTCGATTTTAAATATTTATCATGTCATACCAATTTTACCCTTACGATGGACTGAAATTAGTCTTCATATATATAGGAATTACAATTTGCCATTATTAATTATAATCATAGATCTTACTAATGTTTGGCGTAGATAGGTTCTTTTAATTTTTAACAAAACTTTAGTTTTCAATTGAATGTATTCCTATATATATACATATATATATATATATATATATATATATATATGTGTGTGTGTGTGTGTGTGTGTGTGGTGTGTGTGTATTTATATATCGATACAATAAATGCGACTAAAGCAAACAAATTAAAGCGACCAATGGGCAGGTGACACGAGGCGAGGCCAATGGCAACCCATCGGCCGTGCTAAATGATAATTCATGATCATGGTATATATAAAATGAGTAATAAAATGGAACTCTTGTTAAATATATTTTCTATTTATTTTATTTGTTAGGGTGATAGGGACGTATGCGGGTACTTGTTATCTGATAGCTTAGGTATTATGGGAACGCCACCGTTGATGTATCGGCTTGGGCTTTTGAGTAGCGTGTTGGGGTATTACGGCATTAGTCCTCGATTTGGGTAGGAAAATATTTAAACGTGGGGAAACGATAATATTACGATTGGACTTAATTAAAAACAATTACTTTTAACCCTTTAAATACCATTTATCTCATGTATTTTACACACTAAAATATCATTATATCTCAATTCTCTCCTTTCTACAAACCTTTTCACTAGATGGCTAGATAGGAATTTACACTTTCTACCGGATTCATCAAATGAGTGCTTATCGAATGATAGTAGCTTTCAATTACCCATGGATATCGATATATTATAACCAAGATGAAAGTGAAGACACGACAACATCAAAAAAAGATATATGCCACGTGATCAGGAAAGAGCTCACAAATTCTAATGAAGAATTATTTAGCCGGGTCATCAAAATACAATGATAAATTGTTGGAAATATAGAAGCAAGATTTAATTGGTTTCAAGAAGGCCTAGAAGGAATGATGTAAAAGAGTTTCACAACATTACAAAAATGCACGACGACTGTTAAACAATCGTAACGGGTAATCCTCCGGACGAATATAATGAGTATATATGTATGACCGCTAGAACTTCTCGTGAATGCTTAGAATATTTTTGTAATGTTGTAATTCAATTATACAACAAATAGTTCTTTTGTAGACTGACAAGTGATGACATTGCATTTTTATACCAAGCACATGAAGATAAACATCGCCTTTCGGGGAATGCTCGGTAGCATTGACTATTCACTTTTAAGTTGAAGAATGTGTCATACCATGTTGCAAGGGTAATATACGAGAGGTGATCTTCAATATCCAACGAACATGCTTGAAGCGATGGCTTCAAATGATATGTGGTTTTGACTTGCGTTCATCGGTCCTCCGAGTTTTAACAATAAAATCAATGTTTTCTTACAATTTTCAATATTTCTCATCGAACAGAATGGAACGGCGCCTAAGAGCCCGTTCATGTAAATGTCCTTTTTATAAATGAATTTTGTTTTATTTTTGTTTATTAAATGTTTGAAATTGATTATAGTTGTGTTTTCAAATATATAACTTATTTTCAATCGAAAAAAAAGGATAACAGTACTTAGGATAATTAAAGTAGTGCCGACACCAATCAGACTACTTGAGGAATGATTTAAATAAAAGTTACGTAATATTTATTCATTAATTAATACTAATTAGGATATTTTAGGATACATGAGGTAGTGCCCCATCCACCCATACACCTTAATACAAAGTGTCACATCAACAATATTCACATTCATGGTTTTTCAAAAAGATAAATTGATTTTATGTTTTATTGAGGGCATATTTACGAAATACATTTAGTCAACCTCTAAAAAGCTATAAATATATTGATAACATAGATATAAAATAAACTTAAATTAAGCTAGAGATAACCTAAATGGATCAAATATGCTTTGAAACTCCATAACCATTTAATTTCAAGATTTAACTCCTTGATTTTGACATGAATGTCTTAGTGATCCTAATTAGTCCACTAGACTATTTTCCATGTGATGCTTATAAGGTGCCTATGGATTAAGCAAATGATAAAGGGTGTTATCAGGGAGAAGAGATGAGAGGTGAAAGTCCCATAAGAAAAGAAGAGAGTTTTGTGAGAGGGAGAGGAGAGAGAGGAAAAAATCCATAAGGAAGGAAGAGAGCTATGTGAGAGGGAGAGAAAAAGAGTAAATGATGGAAAGAGGGAGGGAGAAAGAGAGAGAGAGCAAGTGATGGTGAGAGGCAGGGAGAAAGAAAGAGAGAGCAAGTGATGAAGAGAGGGGGATAGAGAGAGTGTGTGTTTGTGAGAGAGAGAGAGAGTGTGTGTGTGTGTGTGTGTACGAGAGAGAGAGAGAGTGTGTGTGTGTGTGTGTGAGAGAGAGAGAGAGAGAGAGAGAGAGAGAGAGAGAGAGAGAGAAAGAAGAGAAGAGAGAGCAGAGAGAGACACGCATCCTGTCGTATAAAAGATATTGACGTTTAAGATTTACCCATATATTTTAATGTATAGATCATAAAAAGATATTTCTTAATGTTTAGGATACATTTCGACATTAAAACATAAAATTGTTATAAATTCTTTAAGTAATAATCTATAAAAGTTCAAATAATAATTATATAAACAATACTTATTTAATAATTTATAAATTATTGCCGTCAATGTTAATGAAATGATGCATTTGAAGTATAACTTCTTCAATATTCTTAACGGTTGCAGAACTATAGAACATGATGTTAACTTCAACAACAAACAAATTCATAGAATTCATTTGTCTGTGTTCTCAACTAGCTAGAAGCCATTTTCATAGCAAAACATATACCATCTAAATTCTTAGAAAAGAGTTAGATTAAAATATTAAACAAATGACATATGTCAATCATTGATTGTTCTGTTTCTGTTGTTCTTAATCCACTTACACATAATCCTTAGAAACATCCATATGTTGCATGAACTATTTATAAGGGAAAAGATTGGTAAAAGCAGAATGTCAAAGCAGTTTTTAAAAGAAAATAATCATTATTCTCGACTAGCTCATCATGGACATTAGTGAAGATTTAGAAGTGGTATTACAAGTGTGTTTTAACCTATATTAAACCACAGTGTGTGTTTGTGGGAGCCTACTACAACATGTAATGTAACACTCTTTATCATTAAATAATCATTTCAGTATTTAATTTAAACCAAGATGTCATATTAGGTGAATGCACAAATCAAATTAGTACTAATAAAGTACCGATATATCTTTCTAATGCCACATGTAATTATATAATCATCAAACGCTGATTAAATAATGCCAGACACAAAAAACTAACAATAAACAAAATCATTAAATTGGGTAGTAGATAGATAAACAAATAGATAAGAATTCTAAATCAAAGTAGCAGCGGTTAAAACGAGCATTCTATGGTCTGCGTCTCTCTTCGTAGGTAGCTTCAAACAAGGGCTTTAGATTCTTAGTGTCCTTTGCTTGTGCATCCGCTGGAACACTTAAATATTGTTCTCGCCAACGACGTAGAGTGTCTGAATCAGAATCTTTATAACCTTCGAAAGCAACCTAAAAAAGATGATGAAAAAAAAACTAACAGTTAAGAGTGAGTATTGGATGATAAATCAAATTAGCTAGCACAGGCGGGTAAGGAAAGTAGAAACCTTAGTGTAATAGCCATGACGAAGTTTAGACTCAAACTTCAGAGATTTAAGTTGTTTAGACATCTCTTCCCTTGCTCGAATAGCACTGAAATGTCGTTGCACCAATGGAAGTAGAGTTTTTAGCTCAGAAACTTCCAAGCCTTCGATAAAAAGACTTGCTTCAATCTTAAGTTGTTTATCACTAACTCTCTCCGTCCATTCATCTGGATGAGCTGCCATATGATCAGTATGACACGTTCTTCTCCAACATCCTAGCCCCCTAATTAGCTAAAGGAGACACACCATTTAAAAATAGTAATCAAAGAAAATCAACAACAAATCACAAATTTTAGCTCTTGAAAACTTAAAGCAAACGCAGCTACATAATCACAACAGCTAGCAACAATAATAATGATATATAATGAGATCTCAGTTCTCGATCGATCACTTACCGTAAGTGTTGGTCGACGGGTGATAGTTGATGTCGCCATCTCTGTCGCTTACGGTTCCAGCAACCAAAACAACAAATTAAGGTATATTACATGCATATAAATAAATATGGTTTGTTTGTAATCAATCAAACCAAATTAATTGGGTCACAGCCTGTATAGTCTAAGAAATTAAGGTATATTAAATACATATATAGACACTTTTGATTTGTTTAAAACACCCTACTTTTCAATGCATGACCAACTCATACATATCTCGGTATACATACATACATCCTCAAGCTTTGATCTGTTTTTTTATTTTTTCTTTTTTCCATATCCATCGAAACCCACACTAAACTCACAAACCTGCTCGATCACATTCATCATGTTATAACCCTAAACGAGAACCGATAACTAATGCATTCGAAATCAACTTACCTGCCTAATGATGAATCGCAAGAGTGTAATGAATCCAAACTCTTTCTTCGGTGCAACAACGGTTAGATTCGCACCCGGTGATCTATGCGAATGAGTTCGATGGTGACGTCTAAAGAGCGGATTGTGAAGAGGGTTTAATTGGCCGATTGTAGGGTTTGAGAGGCGTATATGGTTGGTTATATGCTTACAAAACTTTCACTTACCACCCCTGGATTTAACTTCAAAATATTTAGCTCATTGACACTTTAGGTCCCTAGCCATTTACTTTTATTTTTGTTTAACCCCAAAACCTTTGAAATACAAGCGGTCAAACTTTACGTACACTCACACTTGATCTATGGCGTCATACAACTCTGTATAATTAATAAGATAGCAAAAAATTAAGCTGGTTTGAAAAAAACGGTGAGGTTGGTTGACCCCACACCTTATAACGTCGGCCCGCCCTTACCTGTTTTGATTAACATTAACACGTCAGACACGACATGATTACCTGAAATGCCAGACACGAACACGACATGAAAACTTATCATGTCATTTTTTTAAAACACGAACATGAGTCTGGTAAGAAACATGTTACACGAAATGATCTGTTTAAACACATCAAATATCACGTAGTTAATAAGCTGGTGAATGTTCAATGAATCGATGGTGGTGTGGTACTGTGGTGAACCTAGTCGCGATGGTACTCTGGTGAACTTGATCGACAGGTCGTGATGGTGTCTGGCAAGTGGAGATGCAATGACTGCGACCGGTTACGATGGTGCCTAACTTTGCGAGTGGAGATGGTCACCGGTGAAGTGGTCGCAGGTGGAGATGATCGCCAGGTAGAGTGGTTGGGATGGTGTTGGTGGCTGTGGAGTGTGTGAGCGGCGCTGGTGTATGGAGTGTGTGGCTGTGATTCACTCACGTGTCATTATGGAAAACCGTATACGAGATGCAACCATCCTTTTTTTTTAATGTCTTATTCAAATGGTCAGTATGTAACAATATCCGAATCTGAGAATTCGAATCCAAAATATCTGAAAATTCGGATATTGATTTTGAAAATTTGGATATTGATTTCGAAGATTTTTGAATAATCGGATATCCGATTATCAAAAAACTTAATAATATGTTTTGTTATTTTTTTAAATGTTAAACATTTTCTTTATTATTTAAGCTGGTAGTTGTTACTTGTTAGAGTATATTGAGACTCTATAATGTGTGTTGGTTTTTAATATTATTATTATAATAGCATATATCTAATTATTGAAAAAAAATTAAAATAAAAGCAATGAAGTTCGGGTATCATAACTATTATCCGTATCTGTATTTGAAATTTTCGATATATGAAATATCGGATATGAATATGGATAGTAATTTCTACTATCCGAAAATTACGGATATTCGACTGTAAACACCCTTGGGATTTATAGCTAAGGGCTAAATCTTCCGGAAAGAGTTAGATTCCTTGAGGTCAATTATAAGGGCAATATGATAACGGTATTTACACCATTTATAATTTGAGTAAGGGAGAAGAGTACTAGTTTGTGAAATTGCGAGTATAATAAATAAGGTGTTTTGGACGGAAGTTATAAAGGAATGGGTAAGCAAATGTGGGCCAAATAAATATACAAAAGACCTAAGTATAAGCAAGATAGATCATATACGATATTTGAATGGAAGAAAATTTGGGATATCGGGTCGTGCTGAGCAAATATTCTATATAATAACTTTTAATTCACCCTTATTTAATAAAATATTTTAATTAATATATTATTTAATACACATTAGATTATTTGATTATTAAATATATTCATTAAGTTTTGGCTTATTTGTAATTTTTAAATTAATATTTAAATTTAAATTTATTTTTTATATACCTTATAACTAAATGCAAATTTAATTAAGTATTATCTTATTTAAATATTTAACTATATAAATATTTATATAATAATAATGACGACGATGACGACGATAATAATAATAATAATAATAATAATAATAATATATATTATTATTATTATTATTATTATTATTATTATTATTATTATTATTATTATTATTAAAATACACAAATATAATAGTGTTTAAGAAATGTCAGAAAAAATTCTCGGTGATACTCAGTGTGTTATGCGGGAAAACATACTATATATAACAAATAGAAAAGATAATAAATAGTGAAGTTGTAAGTTTTCTCAATATTATTACAATATTTGTTTTTTAGCCTCCAAAGTAATAAAATAAACTACTACGTTTTTTCTATAATTTTACACTTTAAAAAGCCCATAGGAATCTTTTAAAACTAACCATAATGCTTCTTTTTTTTTTCAAATTGATTAATGGATCATTTGTATTTTATTTAAATTTTACACATATACCCTCAAGTAATGTTAAATTTACCTCAAGTAATGTTAAATTTACAATTAATCTTCTAAACTTTAATAAAGTTATCTTCTATTTTCATTTAACCAATTTACAGTATAGCCATTAATTTCGATAAAGTTACCGTTTACACATTCTCTATTCTTTTGTTTTCTTCAAGAATTTATTTTTTAACAATATTTCTTTCTTTTTTTTATGAGCATTTCACATGTGAATATTTTACAGTTGGTTAATACTAACGTAATAATAGTCAAAACTAACCATTTTAAATTTTACAACTCCCGGGCATAGCACGGGTCATCCCATTAGTATAAATAAAGGGTTTGTATTTTGTCTTTAGCTTGTGTTTACATTTGTGATTTTTGACTTGATTATAAGGGGATTATTATTAAGCAGCATTAGATCTCGCACGATGTTGTGATTCATATATCAAAAGATAAAAACACTAGCTCGGGAACGTAGGTAGATACTAGCACATTACAACGGTATATTCACTATTTAAAAAACATCATGTTTTTTTTTTTGTTAAATAATGAAATAAACGGTTAAATAATGTTTTAATTAGTTTTAGGATGTTAAAATGTATTAAAATAAAAAAGAGTTAATATATTAATTCGATGAAGCGTCTCATAGAAACGAAACCTAACGGCTTTAGACGACGACTGTATTAGAAACCGTATTAATTTCGAATAAAGTTGGGTTGGCTGATCAATCAAAAAAGCTTAAGCAAATGATGTTGGCATGTTGGGGTGGAGTGCTGATGTCAGCGATCCTGGAGATGTAACGAACAACCACGTCATCAATCCGTTGATTGTGCTTCTTTGGCAGTTATGGCAAACAGAATTTATAAAAATATGTAAGGCATTGAGGGGACAAAAGAATCTTGTGATGAGGTGGGAGTTTTGTTAAACACGTTGCAAACCGATTTTACTTTGTAATAGAGATTGGGCTTTATATTTATTTGAACTATTTTTATTTGGGCTTCTAACATGTTTAAGTTAAAAATAAGAATAACTATATATTGGGAAGACTTTGTGCTGGCTATAAGAATCAAAATCAAGTTAATTGGGCCACAACCTTTACAAGTTAAGAAAACTAAATGGGCTTCAAACATAATTTATTATTGGGTAAATTTCATATATACTCTTACAAAGTTTTAAAATATCATATATATTCTTGTAAAAATTAATATATCATATATACCCTTATAAACTATTATAAATATCATATATGTCCAATTTATTAAAATTTTATTAAGAAATGACTATTTTTTCCTTATTCTTTATAAATCTTTATTTTTCATATATACCCATATATAAAATAAACTTTCTTTTTTAACCCATTTGTTATAATACTTTCTTTTTTTAATCTACTATTCACTAAACTTTTTTTAACCATTTTTAACCAAAACTTTTTTTTAACTTTTGTTTAAATAAACTTTATTTTGTAATCCATTTTTAACGATAAAAACTCAAGACATATCTTGCTATTATAGAACAAAAAATGCGAAAAATCACATTTAATAGTAGCAAAAAAACCATTATAAATGAGACATAAGAAATCATTATAAAAACTAGCCAAAAACCATTACAAATGAAATCATCAATCTTATGACCTTTTACTCTCTTTTCACGTCCATTTTTATCGATTGATGTTTGATCGTCATTAGGAGCTTGAGATGCAGAAATCTTGCATGTCTTTGCATGATGTCCATACTCATCACAACGCGAACATTTATGTCTTTTTTTGGACTCATCATGTGATTTTATCCTATTCTTTCTTGGTCTCCCGGATGGACGTTTGATAGTAGGTGGGTATATCTTCTCATCTGTGTTGATGCGAACCCACTCATCCTTCGCCGGCATTGGAGCAATTTCCGAATTGTAAGTTGATTTATATTTTTTAATAGTAAAATACGGATCAACATACCGATCCCAGTTATCCCTTGTGAAAGCAATAAAAGCGACAACATGGTAACATGGAAGACCTTTAACTTGTCAAACCCGACAACTGCATTGTTGTTCATCAAGCAATACCTCCCAACGTCTTTCCTTGTATTTCACTTTAGCTCGATATTCTCCACTTCTTGAAATCTCATATTCACCCAAGTTCTACATATAACATGGCACCAGATCAAAGATTATCTTTAACAAAACAATAAATATACATGTATTAAACTATAAAGAATAAACATTTACCTTAGAGATTTTGTTGAGATAACGCTTGGCATTAGGTACTATCGTTCCCTTCCACGTTTTCAGAATCGTTCGTTTTTTATCAAACCGTGCCATTATCTTTTCTCTAATGGAATCAAGAAGATCAAGTACAGGTTGATAACGTAATTCACCTATCCACGAGTTAAATGCTTCTGAGATATTGTTAGTAATGTAATCACATTTGGGTGTTGTTCCAAACCTGCTACGACTCCATATCTTTGTATGATTTTCATTAATATACGTCAATGCATCTTCACGTCCATTAGCAATCTCATCCAATAATCTCTCATACGTAGTTACACGGTAGGCTCTAGCAGCTTGCCATAAATTGTCACTAAAGAACACTCCATGAAAATGTTTCTTGAAGTTACTGTATAAGTGTCGTACACATTCTCTATGTTCAACATCAGGATAAACCTGTGATATTGCCACTTCTAGACCTTTTTGCATGTCCGAAGATATTACAAGTCCATTAGGCGAACCAATTGCTTTTTTAAGCAATTCAAGAAACCATGACCATGAATTTTTGTTATCAGATTCAAGTACACCATAAGCTACCAGAAAAATGGAATTATTTTCGTCAACACCGGTTGCTGCAACGAGAACCCCATGGAACTTCCCTTTCAGATGACATCCATCAAGAGCAATGTAAGGACGACATCAAAGAAACTCTCTCGAGTAAGCTGCTAATGAGATAAAAAAACATAAAAAATGTTTCTTTTTGTTCTTTACCTCAAAGTCAATGTCAACAACACTTCTCGGGTTTCTATTAAGTAATTCCTCCTTAAAATCATTCATCTTCATGAATGAGTCTTCCCATTTTTCATAGATTTCATTGTATGCTTGCTCTTTACCTCTAAACACCCGAAGATATGGAACATCCACATTATAGGTTTTCATAATCCACTTCTTGAGAACAGAAAGAGATACATCTCCATCAGATTTTAGCATGTCGGTTACCACACTAGCAACCCACCCTTGACTTGTAAGCCTATTACTACCCTTATTACTCCGTGTGCAAGAATGAGTATCTACGAATGCCTAAACCTGAACAATTTTATATAATCGTACACTTAATTAGTTAACAATTAAAAAGTAGCAAACTCATTTGGAATGTAACCGAATCTTACTTGGAATGTAACCGAATCTTGCATTAAGGAAGCATGAATTCTCCATTTGCACTCCTTGCTTGTACATTTTGCTGTGAATCTTGTTGGGTCACTTTTCTCTATAAAGTACTTAAATTCATTTACAATTGCATAATGGCTCAAGGCTCTTCTAAACTCTTCCACATTTGAAAATATTGAATTTTTATTCATACTTGGAGTTTTCTTAGTTTGTGAATGAGTTTCCCCTTCAAGAAAATTTTCATCACTTATATATTCAGATTCATCATCGGTACTGAACTTGCTATGATAACTTTCATCACTTAGACAATACTCCGAATCTTCATCCTCATTGGGTCGTGAACAGATTCATGCACAACTTCATCAACCACTTCAAACTGATAGTTGTACGAGACAAACTAATGACATGAACTTAGGTATAAGAAAGAAATATTGTCGTAAAAAACTTTAAATTTATACCTTTGTACTATCGAGTTGGTGTCATTATCATCGGGCCTGTCACGTAAATAGTTACATCTTTCTCTAGCTCGTACATAATAAGCATCGACTTAAAATCATCCATAGTTACAATCTGAATGAAAGGGCGTTCTAAGACACTCTTGTCAACAAACCACATTGAGAAAACTAAACCCCTATTTGACGGATAACGATTCTTAACCTCTTCAATTAAATCTTCAATCATGTATGTGGACGTGTCGATGTAAACACATTTTTGATATCCAAAACAGTAGCGTTTTCTAGATGAGTTCTTAACTTTCCTAAAGTAACCTCCATATTTTAGTTTCAACTTATACTTAGATAATGCATTTTCTACAATATCCATATTGTATAATCTGCAATTAATCAAAAAGTATGAGAAGCAAATAATAAACTCTAGTCAATTAGTAGGCAAATAATTCTCAAGAAGTGCATATAAACAATAATTTAGTAGGCAAATAATTCTCAAGAAAGTGCAGTCATAGTACTTGCTTAAAAGCAGATTTTGCATGATATTACAAACATAAGGTAAACTACATTGCAGTTATTGGTTAAAGAAATGAAAGTGTATCGCAAACATAAGGTAAATCGGAGTCCAGAACATGAATTGTAAGGATCTACATGATCTGAATTTGTACATTACTGAGAATGACTATGAACATATATATAGTTCCATTTTTAACCTAATAACATCTTTAAAATTCATCATCAAACTGCGTAAATATCAATCGGCAAGCAGAACAAATATATAGCATAAAATTGATTAACCGAATCACCATTTCTTCTTCTAATAAGAAATTATCAATCATATGAAACGTCACTTAAGAGTGTTATCATCTAGAACTGAAACAGAGCATTAATAATAACTTATACCTTGAGTGATTTGGTAATAGGCCTCGACTTGTGGGAATATGCAAAATCAACTCAATCAGCCTTCGACGGCGGTGTTGTTTGAAGAAGTCGACGGCGTGAAGAAGTCGACGGTAATTGTTTGATTGAAGAAGCCGATCGACGGTAATTGTTTGATTGAAGGACGGCGGTGTTGTTTGAATGTTTTGAAGAAAACCTTTGAGTTTCAAGGGTAGGATGGTAATTTTGTTATTATTGGGTATATATGATATTGCAAATTTTTTTGGATATATATGATATAATTAAATTTTAAAAGGGTAAATATGAAATTAAACCTTTATTATTTTACTATGTGAATTTCAAAGTAAATGATATTTTGTTTTCTTTTGGATATTTAATCATGCTATATAAAATAAGAAAAATTAAAACCTACTATCATTTCTTTGTTGTTTGTTTAATTTATATTTTTGTAACATTAGGAAAAATTAACAAAAAAGTTGACCCTAGTTTGTTTAATGTAAACATTTATTACAAGGTTTAATCTAAAAAAGTATATCTTCCTATTAAAAAAAAGGATAAAAGTTTACATTTAATTTAACTAGTTAAATCTGTCTACATGCGTTGCGCATGTGATGGATAAGGTTAACCAAAACTGAGATAAACCACGATAATCGAAGATGATGATGAAAAGATCTGATTTCGCACGTTTTGGATCAATACACAAAACCGAAAGGATCATTTTACAGTCTTTTAAAACTCCTACCAAACAAAATAACTACTATTATAGAAAATACTACTAATTGAACTCGAAACTAGAAGTGTCAGTTACAACGGTACACCATAAGCGATATTTCCTTTAACTAAAAAACAATTGTAGCCATCTTTTGAGGTAGATGATAGATTATAGTTAAAAAAAAAAATATTATTACTATAATCTTTTGGAATGGTTTGGACGAGACAACAATAATAACTTTAATTATAAAACAACAATTAATTAATATGAATAGAATAAAAAAATCATATTAATCATTGTTGTTTTCTCTTCCCTATATAAATTATTCTATCATTCTCATTGCTCAACATCTTGTCTCATTTGTCCAAAAATGTTGAGAAACCCTAAGAAAACCCTCCTTTTTCCTCTTGCCGGAAAAGCCTCTGCTGTTCAAAAAGCTCCGGCGATGGCAGTTCAAAAAGCTCCGGCGAATGCCGTAGCTTGTATAGCTGCCATCCCACGCAAAAACAATGAGAAAGTTAAGACGAATCGTAAACGGCAACAGTCGCCGGAGTTCGATCGGAAGAAGGTAACCATTACCGGCTGTTGTTACGTTTACGCCGGATATGAGCTCGAGGAGCTCAAGAAGCATATTCCATTGACTCCATGCCATTCCCATGGCAATCATCCCACGGGACCCGAAATGGGCTTAAAAACAGGTCTGAAAGTCGAACTTCCTAAGGACGGCGGCAATAGTGGCTCTCGTACGAACTCTGGTGAAGGTGACGGCAATGGTAACGGCGGCAGCGTGGGGTCTGAGGGCAACGGCGGTGGCGGGGGGTCTGAGGGCAACGGCGGCGGCGGGGGGTCTGAGGGCAACGGCGGCGGCGGGGGGTCTGAGGGCAACGGCGGCGGCGGGGGTTCTGAGGGCAACGGCGGTGACGGTGGTGGCGATGGTAACAGCGACGAGGGTGTGGGTGACGGTGAGAGCAATGGTGACTTTTGGAATTTGGAGTAATGGCTATGGATTAATGTAGATGTGGGTTCTCCTCTCCTTCTTCTTCATCAAATTAAACAAGCTTCCTTTATTATAATCAAATTTAGTATTAGTATTCTCATCAAAGTTGCTTTTATTAATAGATTGTTATTGTTATGTTTCTCCATCTCTTAATGAATATTATTCTGTTCAATCACATTCTTATGTTTCTGGGTATGAAATTAAACGATCACCAACGAATACAATATTATATTATATTATATTATATTATATTAGGGGAGGATTGGTGGTGGTGGTGGTGGTGGTGGTGGTAGGCTGATGATATATTCCGGGGGTAGAGAAATAGAGAGTGTGAAAACTTCTCTCAGGCTGCTTCTAGAATGTTCTGAATTGGGATTGAGGTTAGAAATAAAATTATAAATAAATGGTCAGGATTCTTTCAAAAAATAATTATTTTATTCACAGTCAATGTAATTTATTGTATGATTCGGATTTCTATAGAGGTCAATATTGGCGATAAATTTTAAAAGAGTTTATGCTAAATAATATGTGATCTTTGCCACGGAAAGTGATATATGAAAATGATGATAAAGATTAAGAACCGTCTATTTATAATTCAGTTGTTTATTTAAACCACACACAAAGCCTTTAATGCTTGGTGATTGATCGGACAATTATTATGAATGAATGTTGTTTCTCTAAACCAAACACAAATAAAATTGTTTGTTTAATATATCGTCTTTGCGGCATGGAAAGTGATATGATCATCTTAATTATTATGAATAAAATTGTTTTATTTTAAATATGCGATGATTTTGTTTAAACCAAACACAAATAAACCACAAAATAAACGTATCTAATTGAATGAAATGTTTTATTTTAACGAGCGTCATACACCATGACTTGAAAAAAATAGAATACAAAATCCCTAAACACGTAACAACTAGTTTTTTTACTTGGCACGTGTTGCGGTGACGATATACACGACGTGATAAAATATAGACGGCAATCAACCCAACTTGTTTTCCAAATTAAATTCATGTCGTAGCATACAATAATTCAACTCTCATAAATAAATAAATAAAAACTACAAATCTTCCCCACGCGCGTGCGAAGAAGCCTGCGTATCAAAATGCTTGTACACAAACATATCATAACAACTCAAACCCACGTCTGCCGGTTTAAATGCCAAAGCACAATACTACCGTGCATGTCGTTTCTTAATATGCAGGTATTTGAATAATGCCAATCCAAATTGTTTTTTATGTGATTTCTTAATCTGCAGGTTTACTCCAAGTTTTATACTAGTATTGGAGTCGATAAACAACTTCAAAACGCTAATCCAAAAATCTTACTTGAAATCTCAAATTTTTTTAAACATCATTTATTGAAACAAAGAAAATGAAAGCCTACTTCCACAACCGAACTTATAACTGTACACTGCGATCAAAAAGAAAGTGATGGACTAATGGCTGTGGATATCATACATGAATCTGGATCCAAGTCGTCATCTAACAAAGGATCACTAACGGAAAATGATTGTTGTTCCAATGTGAATCAAGTGATAAACAAGATTTGGTTACAATTAATAAATGGGTAATTGACTCATGTAAATGCCGACCTGGTATCGTTTTATTCCCAAATATGCTATTGATTTCATGGTATTATTTGCAGACGTAATAGGTGATCCTTGTCCAGCACACACTGATGTTTTGAAATCAAAGATCAGGTTACTTATGAAGGTATTTTGGATTATGAGAAGGCTGTATCATGTTCAAAAGATGTTGGTGTTAAAGTAAATCATATAGAAAACATCCTCAGGTTGGCATATGAGATGGATTCTCATAGTATATAGATGATGGATTGGAAAGTCGTAAAACCTATATTGGCATTCATCTTCTAAACTTTAATCTCTCATCTAAAATTTAATCTACTTCAATAACACTTGTTCGGTAAAGACGTACATATTCGAAATTTCAATCTCACTTGTTCGGTAAAGACGTACATATTCGAAATTTTAATCTACTTCAATAGACTCGAGCTATTAGATAAAAAAATCAATTATTGTTTTGCAACTAAAAGAATATACACTGCAAAGTAACAGTGATGTGGCTTTATTTCTCCTGTTTACTAGATCAAAACAATGACATTCATATTTTCTTTCTTGAGGTTCTTTGTCTCAAATGGGACGAATTAATCCTATTAAATAAAATAGTTAACTTAATTTCTATGATCAGTTCTATTAAATAAAATATATGAATTAGACGAAAAATATATTTTAAGTAACAATCCTTATTAATGTAACAAGAAATGAAACTAATTACATGAGAAAAAAAATAATATAAAAACAATTTTTAGCCTGTTTTAACAAAAATTAGAAATGATAATGGAAGTTGTGAATTCTCTATATAACAACAAAAAGATGCAGTACATCACCACCGAAATGAAATAACTAAATAATAAAATAGAAAATTAGTTTCATGTTGGTTGATAATAGGCCCACACCCCACGATCTAATTAGATTTTAAATATTTATCATGTCATACCAATTTTATCCTTACATGGACTGAAATTAGTCTTCAAATATATAAGAATTACTATTTTGTCATTATTAATTATAATCATAGATCTTACTAATGTTTGATGTAGACGGGTTCTTTTAGTTTTTAACAAAAATTTAATTTTTAATTGAATGCATCCTTTTATATATATATGTATTTATATATCGATACAATAAATGCGGCAAAAACATAAAAATTGAAGCGACCAATGGGCAGGTGACACGAGCCAAGGCCAATGGCAACCCATCGGTCATGCTAAATGATAATTCATGATCATGCTACATGTAAAATGAGTAATAAAATGGAACTCTTGTTAAATATATTTTCTATTTATTTTATTTGTTAGGGTGATAGGGACGTATGCGGGTACTTGCTATCTGGTAGCTCGGGTATTATGGGAATGCCACCGTTGATGTATCGACTTGGGCTTTTGAGTAGCGTGTTGGGTATTATGGCATTATTCCTCGATTTGGGTAGAAAAATTTTTAAACATGGGGAAACGATAATACTACGATTGGACTTAATTAAAAACAATTACTTTTAACCCTTTAAATACCATTTATCTCATGTATTTTACACACTAAAATATCATTATATCTCAATTCTCTCATTTCTACAAATCTTTTTCACTAGATGGCTAGATAGGAATTTACACTTTCCACCCGATTCAACAAATGAGTGCTTATCGAATGATAGTAGCTTTCAATTACCCATGGATATTGATATATTATAACCAAGATGAAAGTGAAAACACGACAACATCAAAAAAAGATATATGCCACGTGATCAGGAAAGAGCTCACAAATTCTAATGAAAAACTATTTAGCCGGGTCACCAAAATACAATGACAAATTGTTGGAAATATAGAAGCAAGATTTAATTGGTTTCAAGAAGGCCTAGAGGGAATGATGTAAAAGAGTTCCACAATGTTACAATAACACACGACGACTGTTAAACAACCGTAACGGGTAATCCTCCTGACGAATATGATGAGTATATATGTATGACCGCTAGAACTTCTCGTGAATGCCTAAAATATTTTTGTAATGTTGTAATTCAATTATACAACAAATAGTTCTTTTGTAGACTGACAAGTGATGACATTGCATTTTTGTACCAAGCACATGAAGATAAACATCGTCTTTCGGGAATGCTCGGTAACATTGACTATTCACTTTTAAGTTGAAGAACGTGTCATACCATGTTGCAAGGGTAATATACGAGAGGTGATATTCAATATTCGACGAACATGCTTGAAGAGATGGCTTCAAATGATATGTGGTTTTGACTTGCGTTCTTCGGTCCTCCGAGTTTTAACAATAAAATCAATGTTTTCTAACAATTTTCAATATTTCTCATCGAACAGAATGGAACGTGGCCAAAGAGCTCGTTTCATGTAAATGTCCTTTTTATAAATGAAATTTGTTTTATTTTTTTTTATTTAATGTTTGAAATTGATTATGCAGGACCTTTAAAGTGTACTTAAGCTTGTACTTAGTTAACACACTTAGGAGGATCTTAAGATCACTTAACAATTCAAATAGGAAACTATGAACTTTTTACTGAAGATACAAGACAAACACAAGTAAAACAAGAACAAGAACACAAGATAAAGTTTTCAAGGAAGTTGTATATTGCTCTGTAGTTCTATTACAAGTGTTGTGCAAATATATATGAATACAAGAACCTGAGACTATTTATACTACATTCTACAACCATCAATATGCAAAAAGACAGTTGGAAGTGACTAATCTAGACAACAAGATCAGCCTAAAGTCAAAAGGCAGATTGCCTTTTGACTAGTGACTATGACATGCCATAGCTCATTGACTTTCCTATTACAAAAAGCCAAAAAGAACAAAAGGAGAAACTTGCAGACAAAGACCTTATCTACTTTATCATAAAGCATGGAAGTTTCACCAACTAATGATAGTTGGTGAACCATCAGAGCGTGCAGCGGACAGTAGGTTGTTTTATGATAAAGTTGATGGAAAATGTATCTTTCTCTCTCTTCAGAAGAAATGAGTCTTGTCTTTAAGCAGCTTCGAAAGACTTTGTCTTGAGAGCTTCGGAAGACTTCATCTTTTACCTTCGGAAGAGTTGAGTCTTTGGCTTCGGAAGAATTTACACTTAGAGTATTTTCCAAGTTAAGTGTAAAGCTTCCGCAGCAGTTTCTTCTGAACTTTGGCTTCAGAAGATTTTACACTTAGCATTTTCTTGAGTGTGTAAAACTTCCGAAGCTAGTTCACCTTAGTTCCGAAGTGCATGTTGGAAGACTTGGTTGTTTTGGTATCCTTTGATTGCATCAGCCTCTTAACTTCAGAGGTTCCTACAAACTCCCCCTAGGCTGATGCTACCAAAACAGAGAGATTCTTCAGACTGGGATAGTCCACATGAGGATCTTCAAAACTCCTTCTTCATCAGCAGATCTGGATTCTTCAGACTCATGAAGTACCTTCTCATGTTATAGAGATCATGCAGAGGGAGTCCAAGCATGTAATTAGTGAAGTAGACATGTTGTTCTCCCTGATCTCTAGTAACATACCATCTGTCTGGATCTTCAGCAAATGTCAAGGACATAATTTGTCTTCCAATGGCAAAACTTGTTCATATCTTCCGAAGCCAAAACTTTCAAATTTGAAATATCTTCCGAAGTAAAATTGCCTTCGGAAGCTTTTCTTGAAGAGCTTCTGAAGCTAAAATTTCCTTCGGAAGTTTTACGACTTCCAAGAAAACTAACTTTTTGGGCGCCTTTTCAGAAGTAGGATCCACTTGCGGATTTCAAAGTTTATCTTCTGCTTTAACTTTGTCTCAAATCCAGAGTATATCTTTCCAAACGGTTCTATTTTATTGTTCCTTACCCTAAAATTACCCCCAAATTCATCTTCTTCTTCCTTTCTTCACTACAAAGCTTCTTCAAATGGCCAATCTTGATCTTCGTAACGACTCGGATTTCACCATGCACCTACACAGGCAACACAATCAAGTTGTCCTGTTAAACTCTGAGAAGGATCCAAGCTTCTCAGACGTTTGTAGGTATCTTTCTTTGTTTCACTATTTCACCTCCCTTACAATTGATCCTTCTCTCTATGAGGATCAGTTGCTTGAGTTCTGGCGGACCTGTCAAGAGGTCACCATGGACGGGGAGAAGGCACTATCTGCAACAGTGCAGGGGAGGACAGTGTTCATCACTCCAGCCATCATCAACACCCATCTACAGCTGGATGATGAAGCAGGTGAACTGTCTTTCCCCAAAGCTATTGTCAACCAATCCTTTGAGCAGATGGGCTATGAAGGTGACTTCTCAGTCAAGACCTTCAGGAAGGGGAAGGTCTCATTCCAATGGAAATACCTCCTCCATGTCGTCATCCACAGCTTATCCAACAAACATGGAGGATGGGACCAGATTCCAAAAGACCTTTTCTTCATTGTCTATGGGATGGTTCAAGGGGTAAAATTCAGGTTCTCTCAGTTTGTATTTACAAATTTACTAGCAAATTTAGACCCCTAAGAATATTACATGTTCCCCCGGTATGTTCAACACATTCTCAACTGTGAATTGGGACCACAGTTGAGGGGAATAGGTAATGTTCTTAAACTTACACACATGAGGCCTGACATTTTCAAGATTTTGAAAAAGCCAACTGTCGGCTTCTCAGGGGTAGAAACAGCCCTTGTCCCAAAAATGTTTGAGCTCATTGCTCAGGGTGACATCCTAGCAGCACCAGCTAGTGATAAACCAACACCCTTTACATCTCAACCACCATCAAGGCCAACAATTGCCCTCACCTACACTAGAAAGTCCAAACGAACCCCTGCACTTGCTATTGAGCATGTGCAGACCCCCATGTCACAACCCACACAGGAGGAAGTGGACACTTGAGCTCCCACTTCCCCTGAGGAGCAAACCACTCCTATTCTTGAAATAATCAGTCCTAAGGTTTATCATGCTCAGCCTGATGAGCTCACAACTCCACAAACAGCCTTAAGCCATCATTCTGAGTCTCAACACTCTAGTCATCAACCTTCAGGGGAAAGCTACCATCCCCAGCCTCTTGATCTTAACTAACCCATTCCCAGCCTTGACTTCTATTCTGATGAAGATTTGGGCTTCAGTGAGTACCATGAGTCTCTTTTCTCTACCCACACTCAAGGGGAGATGAGTACTCCTGCTTCACCCATGTCTAGCCCACATCAGACACCCCAAACTGAGGTGGATCTTCCTGCGATTGTCCAGGAGACCCATGTGGAAGAAGCTCTCACTGTTGCCAGTGATTACATCTTTAAGATCTCTGCCACGGCAACCCAGCCTCTTGACACTTCTCTGAAAGCTGTCATTGGGCAGGGGAAATCCAGCAGCCAAGAAACCCATACTGGTGATGAGGGAGAGGACTCAGGTCCAATTCTCTCATCCCCTTATGATTCTTCATCTGAAGATGAGGGGAGTCTACAACACAAGGTGTACAAACTTTCAAATCTGTGCAACTACTTTGTGTCAAAGATAGCTCACCTGGAATCTCAGGTGATTATCTTGCAGAAAAGGGTCAATGATCAGCAACTTGAGAACACCGATCTCAAGGGCAAGCTAGCTGAGAGACCCATGAGAACAACTCATCCAGGTCCACAAGAACCTATGGATGTCATGGATCAATCTCCTAGCTCCCCTATGCAAGAGGGTGATGCTACCAAAAAGGGGGAGAAAATCCTGACAATCACAGAACCTGGGAGTTCCTCTCAGAGTATGGACATAGAGGACACACCATCCTCTCTTGCAGTTGTCCATACTCAGCAACCTCATCTAGACAGTGATCTACATTTGCTCATACAACAACTATTTAAGGAGGAAATACCAAGAGCAATGTCTGCCCCATCTGAGAACCCAATTTGGGGTTGAGGGTATGACAGTGATAGGAAGGCTCTTGTAATCTCTAGAGCTCAGGGTCAACAAGAAATTCTCAACATCTCCACCCTAAGCTTCTATGAGATTATAAATCTGGTAGATCTGGCACTTGTCAACCCAAGCAATAACAGAAAAGCTGTCAGACTAGCCAATCAAATTCAAGACTGGGTGCTGGTAGAATTCAAAAGGAGAACAACATCATATAGACAGAGGCTAGCAGTTGAAGCCTTTGGTCAACTGGATGTTGAGGTAGACCCCAAGATTAGCTTCGAAGGGAAAGCCTTGACTGAGGGCCTAGAGGCTGAGACTGTGAACCTTAAGACAAGATCTCCTCCAACACCCTATACCCTCAGTGAGGCACAGCTGGTGATGGTGCTTCACAACCTCTCTCTGGCCAGAGCTTGACTGCTGAATCAAGCAATGAAGGCAAAAGCTCTCCTCAGGCTGAGTCATCAAGATCTGCAATTGACAAAGGCAAAAGGAAGATGACTCCTGAAGAGATTGAAGAAGAGAAGAGAGAGAGAAAGAGGAAGCTGAGGGAGGAGAGCTCAAGTGGTTCCCCAAGATTCATACAAGCTGCAATCATGGCTGCCCCTATACCAAACACTCAAGAAGATGAATTAAGGGCAGCCAGGCTCAACTATCTAGTGACCAGGAACTACAACATAGATGAACTCATCTCTCTGCCCTTGGAGGAACTGAATGAACTGGCTGACATGGAATTGTCAAAGGAGAGGAAGGAAGCAGAGGATGCAGCTTTGACCCTCAAGCACAAAGAAGAAATGAGATTGAAAAGACTCTATAAAGATGCTCCTGTCCTCTTACCGGTTCAAGAAAGTCCTGAGTCAGAGACTGTGGCTGCTGAACAACCTCAGGTAGTTGATGAAGAAGAAAGATTAAAGATGATCAACTACCTAAGTGCCACAGGTCTGTATTAGGCACCTGCACTTCTTCCCTTGCCTTATGATAATATATTGTTTGAATACAACAAGCAGCTAGAAGAGCAAGCCAAAAGAGAAAGGCAAGCTGCTAGGAAGAGGCAAAGGGAAGAAGCTGCAAAAACAAGAGCCATCATCCAGAAAAGTCAGAAAAAGTCTGCAGATAGGCAGAGGATGATGAGCTTCTTGAAGCTGTATGGGTTCTCTGGAAGGAGGCTTGGTCCCATGTCTCTATCCACAATGGATTAGCACATAAGGGTGATCAAGTAGAAGATTAAGAAGGGAGAGCTGGTGGACTTGCATTCTCCAAGTCAAGCTCAACCTAAAGTTCAGGTGAAGGTTGAACCAATAGAGACAGCACAACCTGCACCTGAAGCTGCCCAACAGCCAACTTCATCTTCTGACCCATAGCAGGGTTCTTCTCCCTCTCCTTCTGAAACTGGGAGAGAGGAGATCCCAACTGAGAGGGAATCCACTGAAGAACCTGGTACTGAAGACCAACCCTCTCAGTCAAAATCATCAAGGAGGAGAAAGAGGATGGCCAGAAGAAGATCCTCAACTAAGAAGAAAAGAAGAAAGGCATCCACCTCCCAACCTCAGGATGAGTCAGAACATCCTGAGGAAGTGCATGAAGAGGCCTCTCAACCAACTCCAATCATAGTAGAGCCTCTTGCCATTGGAAGACAAATTATGTTCTGGACATTTGCTGAAGATCCAGACAGATGGTATGTTACTAGAGATCAGGGAGAACAACATGTCTACTTCACTAATGACATGCTTGAACTCCCTCTGCATGATCTCTATGACATGAAAGGTACTTCATGATTCTGAAGAATCCAGATCTGCTGATGAAGAAAGGAGTTCTGAAGATCCTCATGTGGACTATCCCTGTCTGAAGAACCTCTCTATTTTGGTAGCATCAGCCTAGGGGGAGTTTGCAGAAACCTCTGAAGTTAAGAGGCTGATGCAACCAAAGGATACCAAAACAACCAAGTTTTCCAACATGCACTTCGGAACTAACTAGCTTCAGAAGTTTTACACACTCAAGAAAAATGCTAAGTGTAAAATCTTCCGAATAAAGGGTGTAAACGAGCCGAGCCGAGCCCAAACCTTATAGTACTCGAGCTCGGCTCGATGGATTTTTCTTAAAGCTCGAGCTCGTTCGAGCCTGTTACTCATGGATCGAGCTCGGCTCGAGTAGCGAAAATAAAGCTCGAGCTCGGCTCGTATAGGCCCGGTTTAGTTTACATAAAACACAACTAACGAGCCAAAGCTCGGCTCGAGCTCAAGCTCGAGTTTTAAGTCGATTTAGCTGCACTTTTTCATGTTGTTTTATGGACATAAATATATAAAATACTCTTCATTTGGAAACTTAAACATAAAAAACATCATTATAACGTAATCACAGTTTACAAATGAGGAAAAACATCATGTTACGAGACCAAAATAAAGTAATTTAAATCATATGAAGTAACAAGGCAAAGTTTAGTATTCTAGCAAAAAAAACACATCATTTGTAGCTAATAAATCAAAAAACATCTTCTCAAGTATATCCTTTAGCTAGTACTTCATAAAAAATAACGAGCCTTCATATTGTTACTTGTTAGACCTGAAACATCAAATTTAAAATTAAACTTTAACATCAACATAATTTGATAAATCTCAAAAAAATCTATTTGTACCTTCTAATCACAAAAGTCATCAACACCAAGTTGCATCAAAACTATGAGCATGAATTAATATCAATAGTTCAATACTAACCTGCACGATAAAACAAGTTTTGTAACAAAAAATGCATTACAACAAGTCAACAACTATACATACAAATAGATTCTTAATGAAAGTACCTTAAAAGCCAAGTAAAATCAATATCATACATTCTAATCACAAATATTTTACTTGTTTTTCTCACTAGGTAGTATAACCTCACATGATGCCTCCTCTTTCTACAAAACAAATTCAATATTTAAATTAATAACATATCAAAATCAAATAATATATATTTTAAAATGTACCTTGAGCTTCTTTTTTACTCCATAAAGTTGTCTAATCCAATCTCCTCCACAAATCAACATTTCTACCGTAGAAAGCACCAATAAAGATCGATATGGCTCAATGACTCGTCCCCCGGCGCTAAAAGTTGACTCTGATGCAATTGTAGAAATCGGAACCGCGAGTATATCCTTTGCCATTTTCGATAGAACACGATACTTGAGCTTGTGAACGTTCCACCACTCTAAAGCATTGAACTTCATTCCTTCATAGCCTTTAAGTAACCCTTCCTCCAAATACATTTTTAGTTCAGATTTGTCTGCTTTATCCACATCAGCATCTTTTAAGAACTCTCCAAACGCGTCCCATCCTGAACCAAGTGAGTTTTCATAAGCTTTTGAACTAGTGCTCCCCCTAGAAGATCCACTTTTATAGCTTGCACTTTCCTTCATTGAAGCATCATACATTTCTAAATACTCCTCGAACATGAGTTCAAGTGCATTCGAGACGTCTTGGATATTCTTAGAAGCTTCATTTGGTGTGTATATCTTCGGATAGCAAAACTCAATAACTCACATTTTTAGCCTAGGATCTAGCACTGCAGCTATGGCCATGAGTAGATGACATTCTCCCCAATACTTATCGAACTTCTCCTTCATCGCTTTACTCATATCATGAATAAACTTATTCTCAGATAAAACACTCTTATCTAGTGTTTCTTTGACCTTATAAACTTCTGTAAGATACAAATTCGCTGTCGGATAATCACAACCTGAGATAATATTGGTGCACACCTTAAACACCATCAAAATTTCACAAACACTTTTCATATTTTCCCAATTATTCTCAGTGGGCAAGTGCTTAAAGTGTGGTTCATATTCTACATATCTAAGAAAGTAACTTTAAGTTAGTAAAGATACATGCGCGTGTATAGAAAATATATAAACAATTATAATTATAGTACATACATACCTTGGAAAAACATCTTTAAACTTAATAGCAAGAGAAAGCATGTCATAAGTAGAATTCAATCTTGTGGGAACATCAATCATTAACTTTCTATCAGGTACTTGGAGTTGATTTGCAACCTTTAAGAATGATAGTCGTCTCATCTCCGAATGATTTATATATTTAACAGCTTCCCGAACTTCTTCAATCACATAATCAATTTTTGAAAGACCATCTTTCACTAGCAAGTTAAGTATATGTGCACAACACCTTACGTGGAAAAACCTTCCACCATAAGGAAGCTTTTTTACTCTAGAAGTATTAGCTTTCAATGTACTCACTGCCCTATCGTTGTACGCGGCATTATCTACAGAAATGGAGAAGATCTTCCCTTCAATTTCCCACTCCTTCACACATTTGTAAATGGCATCTGCAATATCAAGTCCGGTACGTGGATGAGGAACATGCAAAAAAACTCAACACACGTTTCTGCAATCTGTGATGTATTATTAGAACTTCTTAAAAAGATATAACATGATAAATTAAATAAATAAATACAAATATAAAGACTTTCATCAAACCTCCAATTTTGATTGATGAAGTGCCCCGTAATTACCATATACTCAATTCTTTGATGAGATGATTTCCAACAATCCGTTGTCAAACTAATATTCGAGGCCTCATTTATAAGGAATTTTAGTTTTTTCTTCTCATGTTTGTACACCTTAAAGCAATAAGACTTTATAGTAGCTCTACTAATCCTCTCAAACATTGGATTGGTCGTCTTCATCATATATACGAACATGTCATCTTCTACCGTAGTAAATGGTTGCTCAGTCGCCATCAACCAGTTCGCTATTGACTCCCTCAATTTGTTAGCATCGTACTTTGCATTGGATCCAATTAATAGAGGAGGCTTATTGCATCCCATGTCTACATCAAGTGGCTGGAAATTAAGAAATTGTTGTGTTCTCATGAATTGCTTCCGTTTCAAACAAACTTCCATGTGTCGTTTATAAGTTGATGTCGTCTTACTTTTATGTTTTACCAATTGCTTTTTGTGGTGAATGCACTCAACTTTTTCAGTTCCATCTGGAAGAGTCACTTCAATAAAGTCTTCCCACACCTCCGACTTCTTTGTCGTTTTTTCTTTAGCACCACATTGACTTCGTCACCAAGTTTTTGAGTATTTTCTTCTTCTACAGTTGCTTCTGTAGAAGCATTCACATTTTGATCCTCTGTTTCATTAAGGTCCTCCACATCAATGCTAATGAATTCTTGTTCTTCCTTGTTCGAATTTGAAGTGGAGCCTTGCATTAGGCTGATTGGATTCATATCACTTCCTTTTCTCATTAATGCACACCTACAAAAAAAAGATAATAAATTAATAAGTTCAGTAGTATGTAAACTATAAAAACAAAATACTTTTATCCTAACAACCCTATGAATAGCTTTACATAGGAACAAAATAGCTCAATCTTGCAGCATTAAGTTGTTAAACTATAAACATCATAATAAGCTTCTGCTAGCACCAACAGGAACAACATAACTCAATCTTGCAGCAAAACAACTTCTTAATGAAATAAAAACTAGTATACTTATGCTAATGGTAGTGCCACAATACATAAGCATTCATCACGAAGAAACAACAATGAATAAAAAATAGCAAATCAACAAGAAATAACATAACCTAATGTGAGTTGCAGACTTGAAGAAGACAGGAAGACGAGACTGCTCGGGGGTACCAACTGCCGAAGGGAGGGAGACGGGAAGAAAAGGCTGGACGAGTTGCGGGTTGCCGAGATGCCGGTGGGAGGACGGGAGGGCGACCGTCGAAGGGAGGATGGGGGTGTTGAGATGCCGACGGGAGGACGGGAGTTGCCGACGGGAGGACGCCGGATGGGAGGACGCCTGACGGGAGTTGCCACTTGCCGACGGGAGGACGACCGGTGCGGGTTGCCGACTGATTTGGAATTTGGGATTTAGGGTTTTAACTTTTAACTTTTAAGGGTATATATATATATATATATATATATATATATATATATATATATATATATATATATATATATTAACTTTTAACTAGGCTCGTTAAGGCTCGCGAGCCTAAACGATCTTTGAATGAAAGGCTCGGGCTAGGGCTCGATTAATAATCGAGTCATATTTCAGGCTTGAGATCAGGCTCGAGCTCGCTTAGGCTCGGCTCGATCGAGTTTTTTACCGAGTCGATCTCGAGTAGCTCTCGAGCCGGCTTGGTTCGCTTACACCCCTACTTTCGAAGCCAAAGTTCATAAGAAACTCCTGCGGAAGCTTTACACTTAACTTGGAAAATACTCTAAGTGTAAAGTCTTCCAAAGCCAAAGTCTCAACTCTTCCGAAGGTAAAAGATGAAGTCTTCCGAAGCTCTCAAGACAAAGTCTTCCGAAGCTGCTTAAAGACAAGACTAATTTCCTCTGAAGAGAGAGAAAAGATACATTTTCCATCAACTTTATCATAAAGCAACCTACTGTCCGCTGCATGCTCTGGTGGTTCACCAACTATCATCAGTTGGTGAAACTTCCATGCTTTATGATAAAGTAGATAAGGTCTTTGTCTGCAAGTTTCTCCTTTCATTCTTTTTGGCTTTTTGTAATAGGAAAGTCGGTAAGCTATGGCATGTCATGGTCACTTGTCAAAAGACAATCTGCCTTTTGACTTTAGGCTGATCTTGTTGTCTAGATTAGTCACTTCCAACTGTCTTTTTGCATATTGACGGTTGTAGGATGTAGTATAAATAGTCTCAGGTTCTTGTATTCATATATACTTGCACAACACTTGTAATATAACTAGAGAGCAATATACAACTTCCTTGAAAACTTTATCTTGTGTTCTTGTTCTTGTTTTACTTGTGTTTGTCTTGTATCTTTAGTAAAAAGTTCACAGTTCCCTATTTGAATTGTTAAGTGGTCTTAAGATCCTCCCAAGTGTGTTAACTAAGTGCAAGCTTAAGTACCCTTTAACGGTCCTGCATTTGGTATCAGAGCTTATACTCAAACTTAAGCTTCGGAAGATACTTCATGAATTTCTTCCGAAGGTAAATCTCAGATAAACTGTTAAATGATTTGAAGACATAAATTTCTTCCGAGGGCAATTTTACATATTCCGAAGGTAAATTTTCATCATTCTAAGAAATATTAGTTTAAAGTTTGTTTTCTTCCAAAGAGAACTGGGCTTTCTCATTGGGTCATCGAACATTGACACGGATCTTCAATGTGTTATTCGATGGTTAAAAAACTGATTTGGGTCGGGTACACAGCCCAAATGTTTAGGGCCCAAAACTTGGTAGTGTCTCGAGACTCGGGTATTAGTTTTTCTTGAGGATTTGTAATCTGGAAAATTTAAACATTGTTATATGATGTAATTATGCGTTAAATTTATACCATACTCCTTTAAAAAAAGATTAAATTTCGATTCAGTTCCATTCGTTTAGTTCAATCCGAAGCCTTTGATTCAATTCAATTCATTCACTTCGATTCGATCCAATTCGATTATATTCAATTCAATCCAATACGAACATGGTACATCAGACCCATTTTCCTAAATGCACCAATAGTGTGAGTTAGGATGTGGATAACCCACCAATACAATACGAAATACGGCTTGCTCATATGTCAATCAATATGATACAATAAGACTTGTTTAACAATCAAATGTCAAACAATTGCAACAGTGAATAAACAAAAAATGCATATATTAATGTAAGACCCCGTTTCTGAAAATCTCACAGCTGGTCAATCATAGCACGATATATATAAAAACATTTCATAGTTCATAAACCAGTGCAGGGGAACTAATATCAAAAGCCATTCACTTCATTAATAAATACTGTTGCTAAGCAATACATTGTTAATTGTTAATAGTTACAAAAGATCATATTAATTGGATTACAAAACAACAATATTAGTATGCGTGAATGGATGCCAGTCTAGCCCCGACGAGTAGCCTCCCCGAGTGCCATCCTCAGCAAAATTACTTGCCAACTGAAAATGCATAAAAGTCAGCGTTGCTGAGTGAGTTCTAGTTTTAAAACATTAAAATACCTTAAAAGGTTTGTATACAAAAATACCCTTTAAAATAATATACTTTTCATTCGTACGTGATCACACATCATACGTACAGTTATGATAACATCCATTATCTTCTTTTACCATTTACATCATCGTTCATCCGAACTTTTATTTTAATCTTTCACTTAATCTGGACCAATGTGTTATGCCCCCGATATTGCGCACAAAACTGGTACTGGGCCGAAGTCTACACATAGACCCCATACTGATGCACGAAGCCGACTCTAGTATCGGGGTAGCAACAAGGGTCCCCTCAATATCAAAGATTGACCCTATGTGCATCCAACGGGTTAGCTAAACCGCACACAGTTGAGCTAACAACCTAGTGGTTGTGAACCTCATGTGAATTTGCTTGCAAGTCTTTCTTTCGTTCTTTATGTTCCACTTCTCATTATCATTAATCTTTTCACTTTCTTTAATGATAATACTTTACGTTATACGGATAAATCACACAACGTAAAGTCACATAATAATATAATAAATAGAAACACAAGAACAGCCCAAAACATAAATAAAATAATCAAGTAATATCACCAAGTCAAACCAGGGTCAAACCTTAAAATTCTGATTTCCCAAAATTCTAGAAAATTTTCTAAGTGTTTAGGCGCATGGGCACTATGCAGGCGCACGAGCCCTGATTAGGCGCATTAACACTATTCAGGCGCATGAATCCTACACTTAGGCATTTTAGCTTACATTCTAGGCGCATGAACTGTTCAGGCGCATGGACTAGTACTTAGGCGCCTGAACAAAGGGTTGGGCGCATGAAACTATTTAGGTGCATGAGTTTACACTTGTCAATTTCAGGCAAAACCTTGGCCGCTTGGGCACTATTGGGGCGCATGAGCCCCGCAAAATTTTCTAAGGCAAATATTCCAGGCGTATGGGCCCTGTTTGGGCGCATGGCCTGAACTTGGGTGTTTCTAGGTTAAAATCCCAGGTGCACGGGCCTTGTTTGGGCGCATGACCATCAGTTATGTATATTTCAGACTTACATTCGAACCCAAACTACATACTAATATGTTCTAAGCTTATACCCAACATTCTAAGCAACCATAACACATAAACAAGCATAGAACATCAGCATAAACATATATATACATACGGGTAAACATAAATCAGTTGTAAAACATTTTAATCATGCATTTTCAGCCCCAAAGGTTGTTTGAAACATGTATAAAATGGGGTCTAGAACTCACCTATAGCAGCAAACAAGTAACACTCCTCCAAACTTGCCTGCACTAGAGTTCAAACACCTAAAAACAAACATAAACAAGCACCAAAACACCAAAAACACTTAATAATCGGTTTCTAAGGGTGAAACCACAAAGAAACCGAACCAATTAACATATAAACATACTAACCTTCGAAGATTGCATCCCTATTCTTCTTCACAACCGAGAGAAAACCTTAAAATGCAACTTATTCTTTTCTTTTCTTTTCTTTTCGGTAGTAGCAGCAGCAGGATGGGGCATGGGCGACCATGCCCTTATAAGTGAAACTTTTGACTTTTTGGTGTACTATTTACACTTTACACCCCTCATCTTTGCCCCTTCTTTTATTTCTTCTAGATACTTTTCTTTTTATTTATTTGACCAAGTTTTCGGGTGTTACAATTAACAGCGCTGCATTATAAATTAGTCAAATGATAACAATATCTACTTAAGATACAACTCTTGATTGGTAGTTTAAGAGCCTTGACAATTAGAGTACATCATCAATAAGGTTTATTGCATGCAAGTGTTTGAAACGCAAAGCAAATTAATTAAGAGGAAAACATAACATATTATCTTAGAGAGACCAAACATCGAATCAAAATGTCATATTAGCAAGTTTTCTAAAAACTTAACTGACGCTTGAATTTTAAACAGTTCGTATCAATAAGAGTAGAGAGAGGAAAGAGGGCTTTGTGAGAGTGGGAGGATTGGAGGAAAGAGGGAGGAAGTAAAGAGAGAGTGACACCCGTGTAAAGGGAGAGGAGAGAGAGGCGGGCACGCCAACGTGAAGGAGACAACATTTCCCGTGAAGCCTCAAACGATAAAAATAGCTTTATTTATTCTCAGAATTTCAAAAAGGTTGGCTATTCAAAACATTAACGTACACTGTTGGTTACCTTTCACATTGGTCTGTGATTTATCTTGTGCAGAAAAGAGGGTGTGAAGATATGCACTCTTGTTACGTTGTTTATTCTTGCATTGTTGTTTTGTGAATAATTTTTTACTTCAAAACTAGAAGTAAAATATGAAATCTTTATTTGACATCATGAAAAGAAACGCATAGAATCATAAAAGATTAAAAGATTCAAGGTGGACTTATATTTGATGTGCCGGAGTGAACATCCCACAGACGTAAATAATGAACTCATAAAAGTATTTATAGTGAAAAAAGGAAAGAAAGTAAATATTCATAAATGGTTATTATATATGAAAGAAAATAAACGTTTAAGCATGTAACAAGATAATAATTAGATAGTGACACATGTGACCTACCATGTCATTGCACGATATGGTGGCCATTTTTATTTAAACTGTTAAATAAATCACTATTTAAACATATAACACAAATATAACTAAAATAACACAAATTCAAAAGATAGAATAATTTCAATAAAATGAGACTCGTAAAAGCACATTGCCCAATGATTATTAATGATAATTTTGAATAATCACACACATGATGGGACGTTGTGCAAAATTTTATACACAAATCTATAGTACTGAAGCAATCTTTTTGATCTTTACAACAACACCACTTTATTCCTGGATTAGCATCATATGCATTACAAATAAGCCATCCCATCTTTATATCTCGTACCTCTACAACACTATCTTCGTATTTTATGTCATTGTTTGCAACTCATGCACCTACGTTTATGTTAACAAAATCCAATTATGTTGTTCATAACAGAGCTAAAAATAGAAAATCTAATCACACTTCATTCCACACAATTGTGTTTTATATATGGGTGTTTTTGTGTGAACACGTTTACAAAAAAAAATGAAATTAAAATGATAAAACTTACCATGAAGACCATTGAGCAATGTAATATACATTAAGCATAGGATAAAGGCATATGGACTTTTGAGCTTAACCATAGCGGCTTTTGGTTCTTTGAACTTTCACGTTTTATGGTTGAAAGAAATATGAAAAAGATCATAGGAAGGAGAACATAATGCCATATTTATTTATAATATATATTTGGTGCTAGGATTAATAAATATATAAGATATCATATTTATGGTGTATAACTATAATATGATACACTAGCCTTAGTAACTCGAGTAATGCACGAGTTAAATATATAAATTATTAAATACAATAAAATTTATTAGTAATAAAATAATATTTTAAGATGTGATACGACTAAAATTGTATGTAAGACTGTAAGTACTATAAGTGATAAAAGAATAATATCAACTTTTTATACTTTCATTTTTAATTTTCTTTTGTTTTTTTAAAAAAATTAAACATTTTGTTTAAAAAACATTTTATGAAAAATAGCATTTTAAAATTTTCCTTATTATAACTAGTTTTAATTATTTTTTATATATAAAGAATTGATGTGTGTAAAGTATATATAATTTTTTGATATGAAAATTTACACAATTTGTTTTAATTTTAAAGAAACGATTATCACCTTTAGACTAACCATACACAATAGACAAGCGCACCTATCGTATAGTAATATAGCTTGAGATAAGAACCGAGTATCGATCTGTGGACACAATGGCTCCCAATACTAAATCATCATCACTATTTAACTGATCAATTTAGTTTGGATTTGCAAATATTGAATTAACTAAAATAATTAGCAAGCTAAACTAACAAAATAAGGAAGTAAAGGTGAAGATACACAATCAATTAAAGATACCACTTGGACTTTGATTCCACTTAACAATGAATTAACAACAAGCACAAACTCGAGGTGAGACCATTTTTTACACATAATACATGAAAGTAGCCTAAACCCCGTCATGGTATTATTTGCAGACGTAATTGGTGATATGTTTTTGAAATCAAAGATCAGGTTACTTATGAAGGTATTATGAGAAGGCTGTATCATGTTCAAAAGATGTTGGTGTTAAAGTAAATCATATAGAAAACATCCTCAGGTTGGCATATGAGATGGATTCTCATAGTATAGATGATGGATTGGAGAGTCGTAAAACCTATATTGGCATTCATCTTCTAAACTTTAATCTCTCATCTAAAATGTAATCTACTTCAATAACACTTGTTCGGTAAAGACGTACATATTTGAAACTTCAATCTCACATGTTTGTTATGCAATTTCAAGTGAGGGACGATAAGCATCTTTTGTAGGAGATTTATGTTTTCGCACGTCAATTTTATATTTCAGAACCGATTTGATGATCGAGTTTGATTTCAGATTGTACTTTCGAATGATATTTCATATTCGAATTTTGATATAAAGGTGTTGTGTTCGAAGAAATCTCATAAATGAAAACATTAACCCGTTCACAAAACACACACTATTGTGTGCAAAAAATCAAATCTCAATTTGCAACTTCATTTTCGTAGTTCAAGAAACCAAAATATGCGATATAAATTATTGATATAAAGGTGTTCTGTTTGAAGAAATTGACTGGAATTCATCAATGAAAATATATGTTGTATTCAATGAAATGATGGCAAGTATGGTCTTTGTTAATGCTGGTTCGGGGGATTAGATGTTGGTAACCTTGTGCATGCTTTATGCTTATATTAAGAAGTAACAAAGATTCTGCAAAATATAATCCATCTTACAAGTGTACTATTTGAAGCCGATCAATGTCATATGTATGGATCAAATAAGTATTTCTAGAGCTTTGAATCTCAAACTATTGTTAGAACAATACTTAAGCCAATTAGACTCGAGCTATTAGATAAAAAAATCAGTTATTGTTTTGCTACTAGAATGTACACTACAAAGTAACAGTGACGTGGCCTTATTTCTCCTGTTTACTGGATCAAAACAATGACATTCATATTTTCTTTCTTGAGGTTCTTCGTCTCAAATGGGACGAATTAATCCTATTAAATAAAATAGTTAACTTAATTTCTATGATCAGTTCTATTAAATAAAATATATGAATTAGACGAAAAATATATTTTAAGTAACAATCCTTATTAATGTAACAAGAAATGAAACTAATTACATGCTGAAAAAAATAATATAAAAACAATTTTTAGCCTGTTTTAACAAAAATTAGAAATGATAATAGAAGTTGTGAATTCTATATAACAACAAAAAGATGCAGTACATCACCACCGTTTATAACTTGATGAAATGAAATAACTAAATAATGAAAAAAAAAATTAGTTTCATGTTGGTTGATAATAGGCCCACACCCCACGATCTAATTCGATTTTAAATATTTATCATGTCATACCAATTTTACCCTTACGATGGACTGAAATTAGTCTTCATATATATAGGAATTACTATTTTGCCATTATTAATTATAATCATAGATCTTACTAATGTTTGGTGTAGATAGGTTCTTTTAATTTTTAACAAAAATTTAGTTTTCAATTGAATATATATATGGCTTTAAACGTGGGGAAACGATAATAGATAAAGGGTACCAGACATAGTATAAGTAAAAAAGCTTTCATATAGCTACAACTCACCTTTTTTCATCAATCACTATCATACTCTTTGTTGTAGATTTCATACATACAACTATACAACCACATGAAATAAAACAAAGAGTGATATTATACTTACCATTTTTTGATTCTCATTTGCCACCAAATTAACACAAGCATGCATTTTGACGAACTAATGGATGGACTTAAGGCATTATGAAGATTAAATATGTTCAATAGAGCAATGGATTTTATTCTTGACTCACAGATTGTTAACTGATATGATATCTATAAATAATGACAGATTGTAGTGATTCGAAGGTAAGTCGTCTCAACAGCTTCTTATTTATTGTATGTAAAAATGAGTGTAATATAAAGAGGTTTAGTTGCAAATTCTTTGCTCAAAAAAACCTGCAAAGGATACCATGATGTTAACTTCAACAACAAAGAAATTCATATGATTCATTTTTCTGTGGTTTCAACTATAAGCCTTCTTCACAAAAAAGCATTGTATACAATCCAAATTCTTAAAAGAAGTTTATCAAAATATTAAACAAATGACATATTGACAGCACCAATTGTCCCATTGTTCCTAATCAACAATAGAATTTTGCTTACTTAGTTTAATCTATCACAGACCACTAAGTGCCTTTTCATAAAAGCTTAAAGCTGAAGTCAATTAACATTGCACATAAAATGATGAAGACTTTCAAGGTTATCTTCACAAACCGTGTATGAGGTGTAAATGAGCGAAAGTGATGGCTTATGCAAAACCGTATACGAGATGCAACCATCCTTTTTTTAATGTCTTATTCAAATGGTCAGGATGTAACAATATCCGAATCCGAGAATTTGAACCCGAAATATCCAAAAATTCGGATATTGATTTTGAAAATTTGGATATTGATTTTGAAATTTTTTTGAATAATCGGATATCCGATTATCAAAAAACTTAATAATATGTTTTGTTATTTTTTTAAATGTTAAACATTTTCTTTATTATTTTAAGTTGGTAGTTGTTACTTGTTAGAGTATATTGAGACTCTTTAATGTGTGTTGGTTTTTAATATTATTATTATAATAGCATATATCTAATTATTGAAAAAAAATTAAAATTAAAAGCAATGAAGTTCGGGTCTCGTAACTATTATCCGTATCTGTATTTGAAATTTCTGATATCTCAAATATTGGATATGGATATGGATAGTAATTTCTATTATCCAAAATTTTGAATATTCGACTTTAAACACCCTTGAGATTTATAGCTAAGGGCTAAATCTTCCAAAAAGAGTTAGATTCCTTGAGGTCAATTATAAGGGCAATATGTTAACGGTATTTGCACAATTTATAATTTGAGTAAGGGAGAAGAGTATTAGTTTGTGAAATTACGAGTATAATAAACAAGGTGTTTTGGACGGAAGTTATGGAGGAATGAGTAAGTAAATGTGGGCCAAAATAATTATGTTATGTTTACCCTAATTTCTTTATAACATATAAAGTATCTCCCATTCTCAAATAAATGTCTTAGGGTTCTTTATTGTTGAGAATGTAAAGAACAATAGTCCTGTTATTATAATATTAAAATCCCCAATCACCGAACAGGTATAAAACTAGTTAGAAATAATAATGGAAGTTGTGAATTCTATATAACAACAAAAAGATGCAGTACATCACCACCGTTTATAACTTGATGAAATGAAATAACTAAATAATAAAAAAGAAAATTAGTTTCATGTTGGTTGATAATAGGCCCACACCCCAGGATCTAATTGGATTTTAAATATTTATCATGTCATACCAATTTGACCCTTATGATGGATTGAAATTAGTCTTTAAATATATAGGAATTACTATTTTGCTATTATTAATTATAACCATAGATCTTACAAATGTTTGGTGTAGATAGGTTCATTTAGTTTTTAACAAAAAATTAATTTTCAAATGAATGCATCCATATATATAAATATATCTATATATATCGATACAATAAATGCGATAAAAGCAAAAAAATTGAAGTGACCAATGGGAAGGTGACACGAGGCAAGGCCAATGGCAACCCATCAGCCGTGCTAAATGATAATTCATGATCATGCTATATGTAAAATGAGTAATAAAATAGAACTCTTGTTAAATATATTTTCTATTTATTTTATTTGTTAGGGTGATAGGGACGTATGTGGGTACTTGCTATCTGGTAGCTCGGGTATTATGGGAATGCCACCGTTGATGTATCGGCTTGGGCTTTTGAGTAGCGTGTCGGGTATTACGGCATTAGTCCTCGATTTGGGTAGGAAAATTTTTAAACATGGGGAAATGATAATATTACGATTGGACTTAATTAAAAACAATTACTTTTAACCCTTTAAATACCATTTATCTCATGTATTTTACACACTAAAATATCATTATATTTCAATTCTCTCTTTTCTACAAACCTTTTTCACTAGATGGCTAGATAGGAATTTACACTTTTCACCCGATTCATCAAATGAGTGCTTATCGAATGATAATGGCTTTCAATTACCCATGGATATTGATATATTATGACCAAGATGAAAGTGAAGACACGACAACATCAAAAAAAGATATATGCCACGTGATTAGGAAAGAGCTCACGAATTCTAATGGAAAATTATTTAGCCGGGTCACCAAAATACAATGACAAATTATTGGAAATATAGAAGCAAGATTTAATTGGTTTCAAGAGGCCTAGAAGGAATGATGTAAAAGAGTTTCACAACATTACAAAAATGCACGACGACTGTTAAACAATCGTAACGGGTAATCCTCCGGACGAATATAATGAGTATATATGTATGACCGCTAGAACTTCTCGTGAATGCTTAGAATATTTTTGTAATGTTGTAATTCAATTATACAACAAATAGTTCTTTTGTAGACTGACAAGTGATGACATTGCATTTTTATACCAAGCACATGAAGATAAACATCGCCTTTCGGGAATGCTCGGTAGCATTGACTATTCACTTTTAAGTTGAAGAATGTGTCATACCATGTTGCAAGGGTAATATACGAGAGGTGATCTTCAATATCCGACGAACATGCTTGAAGCGATGGCTTCAAATGATATGTGGTTTTGACTTGCGTTCATCGGTCCTCCGAGTTTTAACAATAAAATCAATGTTTTCTTACAATTTTCAATATTTCTCATCGAACAGAATGGAACGGCGCCTAAGAGCCCGTTTCATGTAAATGTCCTTTTTATAAATGAATTTTGTTTTATTTTTGTTTATTAAATGTTTGAAATTGATTATAGTTGTGTTTTCAAATATATAACTTAATTTCAATCGGAAAAAAAAGGATAACAGTACTTAGGATAATTAAAGTAGTGCCGACACCAATCAGACTACTTGAGGAATGATTTAAGTAAAAGTTATGTAATATTTATTTATTAGTTAATACTAATTAGGATATTTTAGGATACATGAGGTAGTGCCCCATCCACCCATACACCTTAATACAAAATGTCACATCAACAATATTCACATTCATGGTTTTTCAAAAAGATAAATTGATTTTATGTTTTATTGAGGGCATATTTACGAAATACATTTAGTCAACCTCTAAAAAGCTATAAATATATTGATAACATAGATATAAAATAAACTTAAATTAAGCTAGATATAACCTAAATGGATCAAATATGCTTTGAAACTCCATAAGCATTTAATTTCAAGATTTAACTCCTTAATTTTGACATGAAGGTCTTAGTGATCCTAATTAGTCCACTAGACTATTTTCCATGTGATGCTTATAAGGCGTCTATGGATTAAGCAAATGATAAAGGGTGTTATCAGGTAGAAGAGATGAGAGGTGAAAGTCCCATAAGAAAAGAAGAGAGCTTTGTGAGAGAGAGAGGAGAGAGAGGAAAAAATCCATAAGGAAGGAAGAGAGCTATGTGAGAGGGAGAGAAAAAAGAGTAAATGATGGAAAGAGGGAGGGAGAAAGAGAGAGAGAGCAAGTGATGGTGAGAGGCAGGGAGAAAGAAAGAGAGAGCAAGTGATGAAGAGAGGGGGATAGAGAGAGTGTGTGTTTGTGAGAGAGAGAGAGAGAGAGTGTGTGGTGTGTGTGTGTGTGTGTGTGTGTGTGTGTGTACGAGAGAGAGAGAGAGTGTGTGTGTGTGTGTGAGAGAGAGAGAGAGAGAGAAAGAGAGAGAGTTAGTAACGCCAATGAGAAGAGAGAGCAGAGTGAGACACGCATCCTGTGTATAAAAGATATTGACGTTTAAGATTTACCCATTTATTTTTAATGTATAGATCATAAAAAGATATTTTTAATGTTTAGGATACATTTTGACATTAAAACATAAAATTGTTATAAATTCTTTAAGTAATAATCTATAAAAGTTCAAATAATAATTATATAAACAATACTTATTTAATAATTTATAAATTATTGCCGTCAATATTAATGAAATTGATGCATTTGAAGTATAACTTCTTCAATATTCTTAACAGTTGCAGAACTATAGAACATGATGTTAACTTCAACAACAAACAAATTCATAGAATTTATTTGTCTGTGTTCTCAACTAGCTAGAAGCCATTTTCATAGCAAAACATATACCATCTAAATTCTTAGAAAAAAGTTAGATTAAAATATTAAACAAATGACATATGTCAATCATTGATTGTTCTGTTTCTGTTGTTCTTAATCCACTTACACATAATCCTTAGAAACATCCATATGTTGCATGAACTATTTATAAGGGAAAAGATTGGTAAAAGCAGAATGTCAAAGCAGTTTTTAAAAGAAAATAATCATTATTCTCGACTAGCTCATCATGGACATTAGTGAAGATTTAGAAGTGGTATTACAAGTGTGTTTTAACCTATATTAAACCACAGTGTGTGTTTGTGGGAGCCTACTACAACATGTAATGTAACACTCTTTATCATTAAATAATCATTTCAGTATTTAATTTAAACCAAGATGTCATATTAGGTGAATGCACAAATCAAATTAGTACTAATAAAGTACCGATATATCTTTCTAATGCCACATGTAATTATATAATCATCAAACGCTGATTAAATAATGCCAGACACAAAAAACTAACAATAAACAAAATCATTAAATTGGGTAGTAGATAGATAAACAAATAGATAAGAATTCTAAATCAAAGTAGCAGCGGTTAAAACGAGCATTCTATGGTCTGCGTCTCTCTTCGTAGGTAGCTTCAAACAAGGGCTTTAGATTCTTAGTGTCCTTTGCTTGTGCATCCGCTGGAACACTTAAATATTGTTCTCGCCAACGACGTAGAGTGTCTGAATCAGAATCTTTATAACCTTCGAAAGCAACCTAAAAAAGATGATGAAAAAAAAACTAACAGTTAAGAGTGAGTATTGGATGATAAATCAAATTAGCTAGCACAGGCCGGGTAAGGAAAGTAGAAACCTTAGTGTAATAGCCATGACGAAGTTTAGACTCAAACTTCAGAGATTTAAGTTGTTTAGACATCTCTTCCCTTGCTCGAATAGCACTGAAATGTCGTTGCACCAATGGAAGTAGAGTTTTTAGCTCAGAAACTTCCAAGCCTTCGATAAAAAGACTTGCTTCAATCTTAAGTTGTTTATCACTAACTCTCTCCGTCCATTCATCTGGATGAGCTGCCATATGATCAGTATGACACGTTCTTCTCCAACATCCTAGCCCCCTAATTAGCTAAAGGAGACACACCATTTAAAAATAGTAATCAAAGAAAATCAACAACAAATCACAAATTTTAGCTCTTGAAAACTTAAAGCAAACGCAGCTACATAATAACAACAGCTAGCAACAATAATAATGATATATAATGAGAAATCAGTTCTCGATCGATCACTTACCGTAAGTGTTGGTCGACGGGTGATAGTTGATGTCGCCATCTCTGTCGCTTACGGTTCCAGCAACCAAAACAACAAATTAAGGTATATTACATGCATATAAATAAATATGGTTTGTTTGTAATCAATCAAACCAAATTAATTGGGTCACAGCCTGTATAGTCTAAGAGATTAAGGTATATTACATACATATATAGACACTTTTGATTTGTTTAAAACACCCTACCCTACTTTTCAATGCATGGCCAACTCATACATACTCTCGGTATACATACATACATCCTCAAGCTTTCATCTGTTTTTTTATTTTTTATTTTTTCCATATCCATCGAAACCCACACTAAACTCACAAACCCGTTCGATCACATTCATCATGTTATAACCCTAAACGAGAACCAATAACGAATGCATTCGAAATCAACTTACCTGTCTAATGATGAATCGCAAGAGTGTAATGAATCCAAACTCTTTCTTCGGTGCAAAAACGGTTAGATTCGCACCCGGTGATCGATGCGAGTGAGTTCGATGGTGAACCCTTGACGTCTAAAGAGCGGATCGTGAAGAGGGTTTAATTGGCCGATTGTAGGGTTTGAGAGGCGTATATGGTTATATATGATTACAAAACTTTCACTTACCACCCCTGGATTTAGCTTCAAAATATTTAGCTCATTGACAATTTAGGTCCCTAGTCATTTACTTTTATTTTTGTTTAACCCCAAAACCTTTGAAATACAAGCGGTCAAACTTTACGTACACTCACACTTGATCTATGGCGTCATACAACTCTGTATAATTAATAAGATAGTAAAAAATTAAGCTGGTTTGAAAAAAAAGGTGGGGTTGGTTGACCCCACACCTTATAACGTCGGCCCGTCCTTACCTGTTTTGATTAACATTAACACGTCAGACACGACACGATTACCTGAAATGCCAGACACGAACACGACATGAAAACTTATCATGACATTTTTTTAAAACACGAACATGAGCCTGGAAAGAAACATGTTACACGAAATGATCTGTTTAAACACATCAAATATCACGTAGTTAATAACCTGGTGAATGTTCAATGAAACGATGGTGGTGTGGTACTGAGGTGAACCTAGTCGCGATGGTACTGTGGTGAACTTGAACGACAGGTCACGATGGTGTCTGGCGAGTGGAGATGCAATGGTTGCGACCGGTCACGATGGTGCCTAACTTTGCGAGCGGAAATGGTCACCGGCGAGCGGAAATGGTCACCGGTGAAGTGGTCGCAGGTGGAGATGATCGCCAGGTAGAGTGGTCGGATGGTGTAGGTGGCTGTGGAGTGTGTGAGCGGCGCTGGTGTATGGAGTGTGTGGCTGTGGATCACTCACGTGTCATTAACGCATCCGATAATCTCCATTACTCGAGTACGACACCTTGGGCATTAGACTGACACGCATTCCGAAGGAAAGCTCGTATATCAGTCTGTCTCTATTAGTCCTGATATTGAGACTACCTTCAAACAAAACTTAAATTAGATGAAAAATCATCTGTCCAAAGCTAAAACACATTAATTTTTTTATAATAAATAGGAATTGAAATCAATATCTCTCAATTTCTTAATAAAGTATTAAGATAGCTCACATCAACTACTGGAGTTAAAAATCATTAGCGCTTATTTTATATGGATATATTTTTTTATTTAAACATTTTAGCGGTGAGTCACAAAATTTACAATCTAGTCAAATCATAACTCTAGTGATTGACCAGAAACATCAAACAATATTCAATAGATGGGTAAATAATTAAGTTACTTTTTTTAATTATTACTTTTTGTTTATAGTTTATTTGGAGGTATATTATTTTTATAATAACCTTATTAAACTGTAGTTAATTTTAATTTTATTATTTTACTTTAATTTACCGAAAAACTGAATCGAGTTATGAATCCAGTTATCGGTTCGGTTACCAACCATATATGAAATTGTAAATTCAACTTTCAGGTACAAATGTTTTTTATTTGGTTGACTTTGTTAATGAATAAAACAAAAATTAAACTATTAAACACCCGAACACTCATTTTCATAGACGGGCAAGAGGATGTACGAGCAATCCAAAAGACGCTTTCTCATTGGTCATCGAACATTGACACGGATCTTCAATGTATTATTCGATGGTGAAAAAACTGATTTGGGCCGGGTACACAGCCCAAATGTTTAGGGCCCAAAACTTGGTAGTGTCTCGAGACTCGGGTATTAGTTTTTCTTGAGGATTTGTAATCTGGAAAATTTAAACATTGTTATGTGATGTAATTATGCGTTAAATTTATACCATACTCCTTTAAAAAAAGATTAAATTTCGATTCAGTTCCATTCGTTCAGTTCAATCCGAAGCCTTTGATTCGATTCAATTCATTCACTTCGATTCGATCCAATTCGATTATATTCAATTCAATCCAATACAAACATGGTACACCGGACCCATTTTCCCAAATGCACCAATAGTGTGAGTTAGGGTGTGGATAACCCACCAATACAATACGAAATATGGCTTGCTCTATGTCAATCAATACGATACAATAAGACTTGTTTAACAATCAAATGTCAAACAATTGCAACAGTGAATAAACGGAAAATGCATTAACAGCGCTGCATTATAAATTAGTCAAATGATAACAATATCTACTTAAGATACAACTCTTGATTGGTAGTTTAAGAGCCTTGACAATTAGAGTACATCATCAATAAGGTTTATTGCATGCAAGTGTTTCAAACGCAAAGCAAATTAATTAAGAGGAAAACATAACATATTATCTTAGAGAGACCAAATATTGAATCAAAATGTCATATTAGCAAGTTTTCTAAAAACTTAACTGACGCCTGAATTTAAATAGTTCGTATCAATAAGAGTAGAGAGAGGAAAGAGGGCTTTGTGAGAGTGGGAGGATTAGAGGAAAGAGGGAGGACGTAAAGAGAGAGTGACACCCGTGTAAAGGGAGAGGGGAGAGAGGCGGGCACGCCAACGTGAAGGTGACAACATGCCCGTGAAGCCTCAAACGATAAAAATAGCTTTATTTATTCTCAGAATTTCAAAAAGATTGGCTATTCAAAACGTTAACATACACTGTTGGTTGCCTTTCACATTGGTCAGTGATTTATCTTGTGTAGAAAAGAGGGTGTGAAGATATGCACTCTTGTTATGTTGTTTATTCTTGCATTGTTGTTTTGTGAATAATTTTTAACTTTAAAACTAGAAGTAAAATATGAAATCTTTATTTGGCATCATGAAAAGAAATGCATAGAATCATAAAAGATTAAAAGATTCAAGGTGGACTTATATTTGATGTGCCGGAGTGAACATCCCACAGACGTAAATAATGAACTCATAAAAGTATTTATAGAAAAAAAAGGAAAGAAAGTAAATATTCATAAATGGTTATTATATACGAAAGAAAATAAACGTTTAAGCATGTAACAAGATAATAATTAGATAGTGACACATGTTACGTACCATGTCATTGTCACGATATGGTGACCATTTTTATTTAAACTGTTAAATAAATTACTATTTAAACATATAACATAAATATAACTAAAATAACACAAATTCAAAAGATAGAATAATTTCAATAAAATTAGACTCGTAAAAGCACATTGCCCAATGATTATTTATGATAATTTTGAATAATCACACACATGATGGGAGGTTGTGCAAAATTTTATACACAAATCTATAGTGCTGAAGCAATCTTTTTGATCTTTACAACAACACCACTTTATTCCTGGATTAACATCATATGCATTACAAATAAGCCATCCCATCTTTATATCTCGTACCTCTACAACACTATCTTCGTATTTCATGTCGTTGTTTGCAACTCGTGCACCTACGTTTATGTTAACAAAATCCAATTATGTAGTTCATAAGAGAGCTAAAAATAGAAAATCTAATCACACTTCATTCCACACAATTGTGTTTTATATATAGGTGTTTTGTGTGAACACATTTACACAAAAAAATGAAATTAAAATGATAAAACTTACCATGAAGACCATTGAGCAATGTAATATACATTAAGCATAGGATAAAGGTATATGGACTTTTGAGCTTAACCATAGCGGCTTTTGGTTCTTTGAACTTTCACGTTTTATGGTTGAAAGAAATATGAAAAAGATCATAGGAAGGAGAACATAATGTCATATTTATTTATAATATATATTTGGCGCTAGGATTAATAAATGTATAAGATATCATATTTATGGTGTATAACTATAATATGATACACTAGCCTTAGTAACTCGAGTAATGCACGAGTTAAATATATAAATTATTAAATATAATAAAATTTATTATAAAATAATATTTTAAGATATGATACGATTAAAATTGTGTGTAAGACTGTAAGTATTATAAGTGATAAAAAAAATAATATCAACTTTTTATACTTTCATTTTTAATTTTCTTTTGTTTTTTTAAAAAATTAAACATTTTGTTTAAAAAACATTTTATGAAAAATATCATTTTAAAAATTTCCTTATTATAACTCCCAGTTTTAATTATTTTTTATATATAAAGAATTGATTATAACTTTTTGATATGAAAATTTACACAATTTGTTTTAATTTTAAAGAAACGATTATCAGCTTTAGACTAACTACAAACAATATGCAAGCGCACCTATCGTATAGTAGTATAGCTTGAGGTAAGAACCAAATATCAATCCGTGGACACAATGGCTCCCAATACTAAATCATCATCACTATTTAACCGATCAATTTAGTTTGGATTTGCAAATATTGAATTAACTAAAATAATTAGCAAGCTAAACTAACAAAACAAGAAAGTAAAGATGAAGATACACAATCAATTAAAAATACCATTTGGACTTTGATTCCACTTAGCAATGAATTAACAACAAGCACAAACTCGAGGTGAGACCTTTTTTTACACATAATACATGAAGGTAACCTAAACCCCCGTCAAGGATATCTGGACATATAACCATTCGAAAAGCTAGAACGATAAACACACAATAGCCACCTAAAGTTATGCCAAGAGGAACTAATGATACAATTATGTCAATGCTAAAGATGAATTAGACTCCCGTTAGGGTTACCTAATTCCACAAATCTTTGGAAAGTTAACACGATAAACACAAGATAACATGGGTAAAATAGACAAAACTACAATTACTCTTCAACTCATAAACTTCATACCACGATTAGAAAACAATTCATAACCAATGATAAGAGAGATTCATGACATACACCATGGTTTTCCCAAACATAAGCATAAGGATGCACATTTGACCAATTTTACTAAACTTTCAACCTTTATTTACCATTCCTAGTCAAATGTCACAAGATTACATACAAAAGATGCAATTATATGCATAAGTCTTGTACGAACATGAAGTTTTCTAACATAACATGCTTACAACACCCACAATATTGAACATTTCATCAAACTAGAACAAACACACACAATCATTGAAGAATAATCAAGCTTCATCATAGCATTAACATAAACATCACCAAGAATCATGTACAAGTTGTTAAATCATGTTAGGTTTCATCTTATCCAAGTGATAAAAAGTGTTTAGCCCATGAGGCTTACAAAAAACACACCCAAACTCAAGAATATTGAAGAACTCATAGTAGATCTAGAGAAATTCATACCAATTTTTTGAGTGATATGGGGTGGATGATGTTAGATCCTCCTTGAAAGTGTGAAATCTTCAATCTTGGCTTTCAAATCTCCCAAAAACTTTTGAGAAATGCTAAAAAACACCTAAGGGTTTGAAGGAGGCTAGGGTTTTGAAAGAAATTAAAGTTGTCTTGGAAATGAGGTGTCCTAGGGTTATAAACCTGTTTTCAGCCCGAATATGGCCATATCTGAAGTGATATAACCATATTCAGCATAAAAAATGAGCTATTTAGAATTTGACAGCTTATATGGCCATATTCAGCTTCAATATGGTATATCAGAAGTATTTTTTCTCTTGAACTTCTTCAAATCTTGGGTTTTCTTCACAAAAATCACCGAGCTTCATCCGATAACTACAAATTCAAATAAAACACAAATAAGTGTCTAAATTATGAATTTTGTATAAAAAATGACTTAAAATGCAAAGAAATATATATTGTAAACATGTATAATTATTATCATATCAAGAATTCACTTTTTAAAAACACTAATTTTAAAATATTTTGTATTTTTTAAAAAGTTTGATGTTTTGAAGAAGTTTCTTATTTTATAAAAAATTGTTTCTTTAGTAATAACATTAATAAAAATATTCCTTTCTTAATTCATTAAAATAATATATATAATCTAAAAAATAATTAAATAATATTATTAGTAATTAATATAGTTATTTAATAGGAGATAAAAGCGGAAAAATTTTGATAGGAAAAAATGTGGCGTTGGCACATGTCCCCTTTAGTTTTTTTTATCCGTAGATAGATTTAATTATATTTAACAAAATGAATGGATATATCATAATTGGTAAGTTTATTAATTATTAACACATTAACAGCTTCTTTTGTTGCAAAAAAATAAGAATCTTGTAATCATAACGATAATTTACTTTAATTATTTCCATCAAAATAGGATAAAAGAGTTTGAGCTGGAAAATAGAGAAAATGAGCTCTAAAAAAGTAAGACATGACATTAAAATTATTAAATTATTAGTAAAGATTATGATGTAAGATATTATAAGCAAATTAGTCTATCTAAATAATAATACTAGAAACGATATTTTTAAACATATTTTACCATTTTAGTCATATCTAAATACATGATTCGTGTCAACTTACAAATTAATTGTTTGTGATATTATAAAATCTCATTTTGTTATTCTTGTTCACGTAACAACCAAGAGAGTTTTACCTAAACACACAATCTAAATATCTAATCTAAATGATCTAATTATACAATTCAGTTTTACACTTTTACCCCCCTATTGATCACCCATACATAAAAGTAAAATCCTCAAACATCACGACAATGCAACATGATTATAAGGCTTGCCACGCGGATACTAGTAAACACCATAATTCGTGGGCCACGTGGCTTTGTCCAAGGTTTTAGGTCGGGTCCACATGACGTGAGGTAAGCAATCTGTTGGGTTTAGTGGTATCTTGGTTAGGTTTATTTTATCAAAACGATTTTGAAGTAATTATTAATCAGATTAATGATATATATAACGCAGCGGAGTAATAAAGAAAATACCAAAAGTAAATCCGACATGATCTGGGTTACAAACAATGCGAATACAGAATGTTATTAACCTACCGATGAGATAATAATACATTTGTGGTTAATAATTAACCGTTTGAGACACTGAGGGACAACGATTAAGTGCTATATTGAACAAACCGAACGGGAAAGCAAAACAAGACACGTGGTTCACGGGTGTTGATGTTGTGTAGCGACAACCAATTGTTTTGTGTACGAATCAAATAACAATTGAAAACAATTGTTCAAACTTGCAATCGATGGATCTGGACCAAAGCAAAAGTGCAGCCACACTTGCTGACCAAAACCACAAAACCGTCGCCGCCCTTTTTGTTTCTTTTTTTTTTCCTTTTGATCTCCGTTTATATATTAGTAAAATTAGGTTTTTAAACCTAATTAAACCTTTAATTAATATTAATCTACTCGCGGGCCCCAGGCCCAGTTAGATCAATATTAACCCATGTAATAACCGAGATCCGAAACAATAACGTTTAACGCTTAAACGTTTATAAATAATTTATAAATTTTATAAATCATTTAAACCCGATATAGTTCGTAAATGCCAGTTAAAATAAGTGGACTTAATATTCGTTGCCCAATGTGTAACTCTTACGGGTCATAGCTCGGTTGGCAACGTGACGTAACCGAACCCGTACATAATCCAACAAGCTCCCACTTGGACGGCATTCGGTTAAATTCCACGTAGACAGTCAGCGGCGCTCTAGCTGCACATGGCTGCCCCCAACAAGGTATGACACTTTAAAGTCATTAACCAAAACATCTTGATCTAGTAACATATTACTACAACAGGACAATAGACTTATGGTAATCATAGTCATTTATCTTTTCTGTAAAAGACATCAATTGAGTCATTGAGATTAATTCTCATATGGAGCTCAATCATTATTGTTCTCGATCCAGATTCAAAATGGTCCAATCAAACACACAGTCAGTTTGGGTGAGGCCTCACACTTCACCAGTTTGAATCAACGAGGGCGCCATGATGTCTAACTGTTACATATAATGTAAGAGTACAGAATCTCTTATTGAGTACATACAACTCCCACAGAACTTCAGAATTATTCCCAACCAAAGCCTTTACGACTGGCAGTTACGCGACAGCGTTTGACAGTGATCAAAGAATAACCCCTGGTAAACGGAAGTTCTAGTATTCATCTCAGGTCAGAGGATACTAAATGAGTATACCAGTATCAAAGCATCTTATAATAAAGATGGTTTGTGGTGAGTTACATCCAACGTCATTCATAATGAGGTCTGTGAATTTAGTAGTCAACTCCTTGAGTCTAAATTCAGAATTGTTCCCACAAGTCTGATCGACTATGGATAATTTAAAATACAATATTCATGGATTAAACGTATTAAAATCGAACACAGTTATAAGATTAATAATTGCACTTAAATTAGTGAATGAAAATGAATTAAAAGGTATAACTGTTAAAAGTCCGTGCATCCAAATACTAAATCAAAACATATCACTAGCTAATCTAAGCCCAATCGCATCCCAATGTTGATCATGCTTGTCCTGAGTCATGGGCTTAGTAAACGGGTCTGCTAGGTTTTGATCTGTGTCTATTTTACTTATCATGATGTCTCCTTGTTTCACTATGTCCCGTATATAGTGAAACTTCCTCTGAATATGCTTGGCCCTGTGATGAGATCTGGGCTCTTTGGCTTGAGCAATGGCACGTGTGTTATCACAGAATATCTCGATTGGGTGCTGAATACTTGGAACCATATCGAGATCGGCTATGAACTTCTTCATCCAAGCAGCTTCCTTTGCAGCATCTGATGCTGCAATGTAAGGCTTCGTTCCCGAAAACCTCACAGTTGGACAATCATAGCATTATTATATTAAACATAACACATTTCATAAATCATTGCAGTGGAATTTAGTTAATAAAAACCATTCATTCCATTAATAGTTACTGTTGCTAAGCAATACATCATTGTTTTCTTGAATTACAAAAGACCCAGTTTAATTGCATTACAAAACAACAGTATCATTAAAGATGAACAGATGCCAGTCTTGCCCCGACAAGTAGCTCTCCCCGAGTGCCATCCTCAGCAATAATTACCTGTCAACTGAAAATGCATAAAAATCAGCATTGCTGAGTGAGTTCTAGCTTTAAAGCGTTAAAATAACTTGTATGATTTGTATATAAAAATATCCCTTTTATAATAAAGAAAAACATTACTTTCGTATGTGAGCACGCATCATACGTACATCCAGATAATATTCATAATTATCATCATTATCTTTCCATCCCTTCTTTTATCATTATCTTTCACTTTCCTTTCGAACCAATGTGCAATACCCCGAACATTATGCACCAAGCTGATGCTAAGCCTGAGGTCTATAAATAGACCCCGAACATTATGCACTAAGCTGACCCAATCACCTGGGGCAAGCAGCAAGGGTCATGTCAATCTCAAGGATTGACCCTGTGTGCATCCTTCGGGTTAGCTAAACCGTATAGAGTTGAGCTAACGACAATATGGTCGTGCACCTCCATTTAATTTGCTTGCAAGACTTTCATTCTTTCATTACGTTCCACTTTTTATTAATTTTCATCTTCCACTTGGTTAATGATAATACTTTATGGGCATAATCACACCACATAAGGCCACATAACAATATAATAAGGAACATAAGAACAGCCTAAAAACATGCATAAAATAAACAATAAAAGTCAAACCAGGGTCAAACCCTAAAATTCTGATTTCCCAAAATTTCAGAAAAATTTCTAAGTGTTCTAGGCGCATGAGCACTATACAGGCGCATGAACCCTGTTCGGGCGCATCAACACTTAGGCGCATGAGGAACTTAGGCGCATGGACACTATTTGGGGGCATGATCTAACACTTAGTATATTTGATATAAATCTCAGGCGCATGAGGTACTGTTCTGGCGCATGACCTACACTTAGGCTCCTGAACAAACTGGTTGGGCGCATGTAGTACTGTTTGGGCGCATAAGTTAACACTTAGTATTTTCAGGCAATGAATTGGGCGCATGGGAACTATTGGGACGTATGACCCTTACTTATAGTTTTTCTAAGGCAAAATTCTAGGCGCATGGGCCCTGTTTGGGCGCATGGCCAACTGTTGTCCATTTTTCAGAATCAATTTCAAACCCAATCAGCGTATGAACCTGTTCTAAGTTTATATTCATCATCCTAAGCATCTACAACACATAAACAACCAAAGAACACAAGCATACATACACATATACATACGGGTACATATCACACAGTTGTAAAATATTTTAATCATGCATTTTCAGCCCCAAAACAGTTTAAAACACATAACAAACCGGGGTCTAGAACTCACCTGTGCAGCCAACAAGTAAAACTCCTCCAAACTCGTGTGCACAAGAGTTCAAACACCTAAAACAACCAAAATAAGCACCCAAACACATAAAACACTTAATAATCGGTTCTAAGGTCGAGAACCCCACAAACCGAACCAAAAATACAAAGAACACTCACCAACTTGCGAAAATCAGCCTCTTCTTCTTCTTGAAACCGAGAGAAACCGAATTCAGCTTCTTTTCTTCTTGTTTCAGTCGAACACAGCAGGTAAGAAAGGTAATATGGGCAACCATGCCTTCTTTATATTAAAATATTAACTTTTGTGTACTTTTACACAAAGCACCCCTCAACTTTGGCTCCTTTTCCATTCTTTCTAGATACTTTTATTTTCTTTTCTTGTTGCTTTTCTTTTTTTTTATTTTGACAAGATTTTGGGTGTTACATGCAATATATTCAGATTCAGTGGTGGATTCTGCCACCACACTTTGCTTGGAACTTTTCCAAGAGATAGCTCCACCATTGAGTGTGAATACAAAACCAGATTGTGAGCGAGAGTCATCTCGGTCAGTTTGAAAACTAGCATCAGTGTAACATCTTACAGTGAGTTGTTCTTCAACTCCTCCAAATATTAAAAACATTTCTTTAGTCCTTGTCAAATACTTCAAAATATTCTTAACTGCAGTCCAATGGGCAAAGACAGGGTTCTGCTGATAACGGCTAGTAATGCTTAAAGCATACGAGACGTCAGGTCTAGTGCATAACATAGCATACATGATGGAACCAATCACTAAAGCATATGGAAACTTTTCCATTCGCTTAATATCAATGTCCATTGAAGGAGATTGAGATTTGTTCAACACGGTACCTTTCGTCATCGAAACACCTCCTTTCTTGGAGTTTTCCATCTTAAAGCGTGTCATCATTTTGTCTATGTATGTGCTTTGACTAAGCCCTAGAAGCTGCTTAGATATATCTCTATAGATCTTGATTCCTAGAATGTAAGTAGCTTCTCCAAGATCTTTCATTGCGAAAAAAGCTCCCAACCAATTTTTAACTTTGTTAAGCATTGGGATATTGTTTCAATGATCAGTATATCATCCACATACAATATGAGGAATGATATAGTGCTCCCACTAGTCTTCCTATAAACACAAGGCTCATCTTCACTTTTGACAAAACCGAATTCCACGATTCTCTGATCAAAATGAAGATTCCAGCTACGAGATGCATGTTTAAGTCCATAAATAGACTTATTCAGTTTGCATACCTTATTTGGATATAGTGGATCGACAAAACCATCAGGTTGAACCATATAAACATCTTCAGAGAGATGTCCATTTAGAAAAGCGGTTTTGACATCCATTTGCCATATCTCGTAATCATAGTACACTGCTATGGCAAGCAATATCCTGATTGATTTGATCATAGCAACGGGTGAGAAAGTTTTATCGTATTCAATACCTTGAGTTTGATTGAAACCTTTTGCAACAAGCCGTGCTTTATAGGTGTGTATATTTCATGCATGTCGGTTTTTCTCTTGAAAAGCCACTTGCTCTCTACTACCCGTGAACCGGGGGTAGCTCAACCAAGTCCCAGACTTGATTGTCTCACATGAATTGCATCTCGACGTTCATGGCATCTAGCCATTCCATAGATTTCGAATCTGAGATAGCAGTTTTGTAGTTAGTAGGTTCATCACCAGAGTCAGCTACTACCAAAGCCTCAGGACCCTCTAGATTCCAAAGATAGCTGTCAGGTTCTTTGCGGGTTCTGCTACTTCTGTGATCGCTTACGTTTATGTCTGAATCAACAATAATTTCTTGTTGTTCAGACGCACCGACTACATCAGCATTTGTTCGTGGTTCTCAAATTTCTTCAAGATCCACAATATTACTTCCAGTTCCTCGATCAAGAAACTCTTTCTCGAGGAAATATGCCTTCCTTTTGATGGAAATCATATTTGCATGAGGATGGTAAAAGTAATATCCGCTTCTGTTATAGTACCCGACAAAAATAACCTTTTCGCCTTGAGGATCTAGCTTGTCATCAGACTCGCTGGTGACATAAGCATCACATCCCCATACTTTAAGGTAAGAAAAATTGGGTTTAGACTCGTGCCATATCTCATATGGCGTTTTGTCTACCTTCTTAGTCGGTGCCAGATTGACAGGCGGGCGGCGGTCATAAGAGCATAACTCCAAAAGGAGTGAGGTAAGTTAGTTCTACACATCATCGATCGAACCATATTGAGTAGGGTTCGATTTCTCCTTTCACTCACGCCATTGAGTTGGAGTGTGCCGGGTGGAGTGAAGTGTGAAACAATTCCACGTTCCTTTAAATGATTAGTGAACTCTTGGCTTAGGTATTCTCCACCTTGATCTGATCGTAGTATCTTGATAGTTTTACCAAGTTGGTTTTCTACTTCGTTCTGAAACTCTTTGAACTTTTCAAAGGTTTCATGTCTATGCTTCATAAGGTAGACATAGGCGTATCGACTATAATCGTCAATAAACATAACGAAGTATCTTTCGTGATTTCTAGACATGGTTCTGATAGGACCACATATATCAGAATGTATGAGTGCTAACAAATCCTTGGCCCGTTCACCAACATGGATGAAAGGATCCTTTGTGAGTTTGCCAGCTATGCAAGACTCGCATTCATCAAAAGATTCATGTCTTGTGGATTCAAGAATCCCTTCAGACTGAAGCCTTTTAACACAAGTCTTGCTTACGTGACCAAGTCTACAATGCCATAGAAACGTATCGTTAATTTCAGATTTGATACGTTTAGTAAGATTATATATGTTATTGTTTGTTTGAATATCAATCTCATAAATACCACTTCGAGGTTTAGCCTTAAAATAAAAGACATCATTCAAGTAGGCAGAAATAAAAGCATCATTAAAAACGTACTTGAATCCTTGTTCAAACAATAAAGAAACTAAAATAATGTTTCTGGTTAAACCAGGAGCAAACAAACAATTATCTAAAGTAATTACAAGGCCAGATGGACAAGAAAGATAATATGTTCCGGTTGCAAGAACCGGTACTCTTTTCCCATCACCAACGATGAGCTCCATGTCGCCTTGTTTCAGTGTATTCCACTTTTCAGGCTCCTGCAAGACATAAATGATATGGTAACCACATCTGGTATCAAATACCCACGTGTTGCTGGAAACAGTGAAAAGTTCAATAACGTAAATCAGAATACCTGAAGAAGAGCCTTCACCATTGGCCTTCTTCGCCTTCAGCTTGGCTAGATAGTCAGGACAGTCACATCTCCAATGCCCCATCTTATTGCATCCAAAACAGTGTCGCTCCTCAGGGGGCACTGCTTTGTTTTTAGCCAGCTGTTTGTTGTTGGTGGCAGACTTGGCAGCAATAACTTTACCTTTTCCCTTATTGTTATAAGCTTTCTTCTTGGGGTTTGGCTTCCTGACACCAGTAGATCGAACCATTAACATTTCACTGGCTTTACCTGGTATGTTTTGCTCAGCAGTTTTGAGCATACCGTGTAGTTCAGCTACACTCTTAACCCATGCATTCATATTAAAGTTCATTACGAACTGGTCGTAAGAACTAGGCAGGGAGTTCAAGATGAAGTCTGTTGCCATTTCATCCTGCATAGGATAACCAAGTTTGGCCATTTGGTCGATGTACCCTTTCATTTTAAGCACATGGGCACTAACAGGCGAGCCTTCTTTCATTTTGCAGGATATAAGCTACTTCATGGTATCATAGCGCTCTTTTCAGGCCTGTTTCTGAAACATGCCCTTAAGTTGCTCAATCATGTCAAATGCAGCCATGTCCTCCATGTTTTTTCTAGAGATCAGGGGACATGGTGGCTAGCATAAGGCAGGCTACCGCATCGGCATCCTCCTTAAATTTTTCCCAAGTTTTACGGGCAGCGGCCGTATTATTTTCAGGCTCGTTGGAACAGCGCTATCTAAAACATAGAGCTTTTTCGCCATCTTGAGAACAATTCTCAGATTGCGGTGCCATGCGAGAAAGTTGGTGTTGTCAAGTTTCTCTTTCTCAAGAATAGACTTGAGAATGAAGAAGTTGTTGGTTTCTGAAGACATCTGTTTAAATAAGCAAAAATAAATTAATTAGTATTTTCGATTTATTATTTTCTTATTTTAATAAATGATCCATTTATAGTAATTAAATAAGGAATGGGAATCTGGCTTGGTCAGTTACTAAAGGCAGCTGGGGCACGCAACATTAGTAAGTGACTAGGCAGACTGACAACGCTTATCAATTGTGAAAATTGCACAACTCTTGGGTATGAGGCCGCAACGACAACATTTGTCAATGCATTGATACGTTTAGCCTCATCTATGCCCATTTTTATCTCTAGACAGTTGTGGCACGTAACAAGAGAGAAAAGTAATAGTCATCCTAAAATAGGTACGTGTGAAAGGGCCGAATGTGTCAATGAAACCCTTGCACCTTGGAAGAATAAACTACATATCAAGTGCGGTGCTGTGGCTCCAAACATTGATGTTTCGCTCAATGTTCTAAGTGTTCCTTATAATAGGGTGGCATAGACTACTAATTTTATCTATGAGATCCAATTTTAGTGTTTACCGAATAGGGTCAAACGTAACGTATAATTAAGTCATACGTGCGTTGTAAAAGCCAGTTTTACAATATTCAATTCGTGATAATAAAAGACGAACCCTTTCGTCTCTCGGGACACCAAATTTTAATACCCAATTAAAACTAGGTTTGTCGCGAGATAGATAACCGATTTTAAGTTGATAATTTTAAATTATTAAGTTTTAAGTTTTGAAATTTAAACTAATTTTAAATTTTAAAACACTTATCCGGTTATATCTTTTGAAACAAACAATTTTTTTTATTTTTAACAAGTTGTAAAAATAAGTTTAAAACTTGTTATTTATTTTGATTGTAAAAAAAATATTTTTAATTAGTTTGATATTAGGTTGGATGTTATAACAATTATAAAATAAAGCAACCATAATAGCAAAGTAATATGTAAATCTAATGGCTATGATTGTTTGATCTCGCTAGAGCCAATTAGCAAGATCAAACCATCACGGGGTCAAAACATAAAACAATCACATGGATGGACCTAAGTACATCTAGTTGTCTTGATGGGCTCCCACTGACTCCTTGATTCGTCTTGTCTCCAGTTTGGCTTCGGATCTTCAAATATTATAATATTTACAAAATAAATACAAAATAAAAGAAAACCCTAATCTATTACAACTTTGAGCCAACAAATGGGCCAAAACCATAAAACCAAAAACTTTAACAGAAACAAATCACATCACAATCATTCAACCACAGGGTCTAGCCAGATTTACATATTAAAACACAATCAAAATAAAACGAACAATCTTTTGGTTAATAAATATGTAACCAAAAATATATAATTGCCCTAAATAATATAAATCAGAAAATTTAAATAATTTTAAAGTTTGTGATCTATAACCGGTTAACAGACAGGATCCGATTTGCATGTTGTAAGAAAGCTCTGACACCACTGTTGGGTTCAGTGGTATTTTGGTTAGGTTTATTTTATCAAAACGATTTTGAAGTAATTATTAATCAGATTAATGATATATATAACACAGCGGAGTAATAAAGAAAATACCAAAAGTAAACCCGACAGGATCTGGGTTACAAACAATACGAATACAGAATGTTATTAACCTACTGATGAGATAATAATACATTTGTGGTTAATAATTAACCATTTGAGATACCGAGGGATAACGAATTAAGTGCTAGATTGAACGAACCGAACGGGAAAGCAAAACAAGACGTGTGGTTCACGGGTCTTGATGTTGCGTAGCGACAACCAATTGTTTTGTGTACGAATCAAATAACAATTGTTAAAAACTTGCAATCGATGGATCTGGACCAAAGCAAAAGTGCAACCGCACTTGTTGACAAAACCACAAAACCATCACCGCCCTTTTTGTTTCTTTTTTTTTCCTTTTGATCTCTGTTTATATATTAGTAAAATTAGATTTTTAAACCTAATTAAACCTTTAATTAATATTAATCTACTCGTGGGCCCCAGGCCCGGTTAGATCAATATTAACCCATGTAATAACCGAGATCCGAAACAATAACGATTAACGCTTAAACGTTTATAAATAATTTATAACTTTTATTCGTTGCCCAAGGTATAACTCTTATGGGTCATAGCTCGGTTGGCAACGTGACGTTACCAAACCCGTACATAATCCAATACAATCAACCGTGATTGGGGACATTTGATAACATCACAACCACTCGCTTTGATTTGATAACATCACAACCACTCGCTTTGTTTTCAAATTACTTGTATCTTAACCAAACTTTTTAGATTGTAAAACAATTACAATCCTTCCTGTAAGGATCTGTTTTTTTGCTGCACATCTTAAATGATAATATATAATGGGCACAAATTATTCAAAGATCTAGTCCTCCCCATGTGTATCAACATAATCCTTTATATATATATATATATATATATATATATATATATATATATATATATATATATAAAAGAATCATTTGTAACCACTCATTTTATCTTCTATATTTTTATTTTCTTTTAAAGTTATAAAAACTATTATTGGTATTTTACTCACATCCATTCTTTTTCTACCAAAATACTTTTTCTACAATATCAGTCCCACGTCATCATTCTTTGACTTCTTTTCAACCCTCTACAATGGTTTCCCCTCACCATCACAAACTACCCATCTGGTTCCATCTCATCCAGTCATCACGATTACCAACTCACCCTCGTCGTATCTTAATTTTGCTTCCACCATTTGGCCAACGAGCACAACCATCAAAGGAGCCTCTAAACTTGTGAAATCAATGACACTAAACATCCAAGGTACGCGATTCTTTATTTCAAAACTTCGATTTTAACAAACATCCTGATTTGAAGAATAGGGTTTCATTTTTTATCTTGCGATTCAAAGAGAATCTAATATTTGACCTTCGGCCATGTTACTTTCATATTTATACATGTATAATGTTGTTAATTTTCTTTTCCTTCTACTTTTTTGGTTTAATTCCTTTTAATTGAACCGATGCATATATGTATTGTCATTATTGTCCATATTTGATAAAATCTTGCAATTTTAATAGTCAACATGAGGACTATGCAAATATATGCAGTGAAAAATGTGTTGACCTAATGCTATTAGATTATACATGTAAGTGTTTTTTTATAGATTTTTGAAAACGTGTGTTGTCTCAATCTGAGATCAGGTTATTCATCTAGCATACTAATATTTATTTTGTTGTAAAATTTGAACAAACATGTTTGCTGACTTGTAGGTTTGACATTACTACTTATGCTTTTTCAAATGTTGGATATTTTTCTGATTCTATGCTCTGGTATTTGAAGTAAATGAATGTGTATAGTTTATTTTCTTGAGTAACTGGATGTACATACTAAATAATTCATAGTATTTGTGTATTCCATGACAAATCATGTTGTAAGGATGATAAATAAAGACGAAGGTGTAATTTTTTGTTTCGGACAGCAAGGAAAAAAGAAGATGAAAAGTAGCTAGCTAAAACATTAGGCACAAAAGTCATTGCTTTTAAAGGATGATTCGTTGCTTCTATGGCTCCAGGGTAATAATCAACAAAGCGAAGAAGCTTCCTTTTAGGCATTTCTTATGTACTGTGTATGTATATTCCTATAAAAGCTGTCACGTTCTAGAGATAAGTTGATCTGAATAATATTATTCGTTTTAATTTTTGAATTTTGTTTTCTATTTTCTATATTTTTTGTAGAGAAACACATGATGATTTATGTTGCAGTAAAGTAGGTGAGACTTATAATGGTACGTAGTATTGGATTTGATTTATTTTCAGCGCTGGTGATGAAAATAATACGACTTGTTATGCGTTTAAGTCATTCGAACTAGCTAAAAAATGTATGAACACTAAGTGGTGCATATGGTTATCACGATTCATACAACTCTGAATTGAGAAAAATGTCAAAAAATTCATGATTGTAGTCATATGATCATGAATGTGACATGTGGGCACGATGCTTTTATGTTGGTTTTTAATTTGCATTATTGCATATATTGAAATTTTAAGAAGTTAGTTTTTTACATAAATTTGAAAAATATATTTATTGAAAATAATATGTTATTGTTCTAGCTGGTATTTATTTTAATTAGAAGTTTTCTTACATTCATATTCAATGAAGGATTGATGTATGCAAACTACAATATTATGTTTACTGCCATTATGCATTAATGCACACAAAATTCTTATGCATCAGTGCACAAGTTTCGTCTTCATTCATTCTTTAACAAAAATGCATTTCAACTTCTGTCATGGGCATAATTTAAGGAGAAACCCAATTTAAGGCACAAATCGAACCCATAATTTCGTCTTTCATGAGCATAATTTCGTCTTCGCGTTTCTTCAAATTGATGTCGCCCATTTTGGCCACCGTGATTCCAGCCCTTTAATATTGTCAACAAAGAACAATCCATGTTCATTAATTGTAGTGGAACTTTAGGAAATAGTCAAATATTTCTCAAAATAACGAAACGAAGGTAAGAATCGGGTTCATACGCGAATGTATTACCTTGTGTTTCTATGTTCTGATTGCCTTTCGATTTGAAATGGTAGCCCCTAGTTTACCACTTATGCATCTTCTCCTTCATGTTTACTAAACCAAAAAGCCCAAAATGAATTGGATGCCGATCGAAACAGAATACATCACCCACGATCTAAAGAGGATTTTAAATCTTTGGTCAAAAGTACCAACATTACCCCTGTGGTCAAAACTAATTAGCCATCAAAGTTGAAGGAATTTACATTATTGCCACCGTCAATTGTAGCCTTTGATTTTATAAATCTAACGCCGCCTTATAATGGTTCTTAGAGTTCTTAACAAATATTTGGTATATATATATTGGCATGTATTCACATGCAAGTACTGTATTCCAAACTTCTAATTCGTAATCAATTTCGTCAATAAGCAACCATAACTTTGAAATATTTGTGAAAGCAACCGCTACTCACAATGAGTGTCGGTTTGTTCCTAAATCATATAAATGTCGTGAAAGCAATATGCATCAGTATAGAAGCACAATTGTCACAACACATGATAAATAGTGGCATATAGGTTAATAACAATTAGCAAAGCTTGTGAACATTATCATTTTATCCATAGCTTATAAAAGGTGGATGCACATTTGTATTATTAATATTAGTTTACAACTTTTAAAATTATAAAATTTTAAATTTTTCGTGCTTATATTTATCAATGTTTTGATATTGATTATCTCCAAAATCGAGTTGTCATTGTAAATTTTATTCTAAAGTGCACATGATTTTAATGCTAGTTTAAAACAATTAAAATATGTTAAACATTTTTTTCACAAAGTCACATGATATAATTATATTAAGCTTCATTACATAATTACAATCATCGTATAAATATCATCCTCACGTGATTTCAGGTTAAGTTAATCATTAGAATGATAGTTAATTTTGATTTTGCTCCCTGAGGTTTAACAAAAATAACTATTTTCTTTCAAAAGATTTAAAACATTAATTTATCTTTAAAAGTTTCATAATTTGTTTCACTTTAGTCCAAATTTTTTATTGTTGTTTCAACTTGAATCCAAAATAATAAAATTTTTGGATTGAAATTGAAACAAAACATGAAACGTTTCGAGGTAAATTAATGTTTTTAATATCTTAAAGAAAAATAGTTACTTTTATCAAACCTTAGGGACTAAAACTGAAATTAACTCTTAGAACAAGTATCATCCACACATGATAGATATTGCTGTTCAAAAATGTAATGGACTTTAATTACCTAACGGCTTTTTAATTTGATTAACTTAGGATTTGTTTAAGATGACTTTCTTAACGTGTAACCAATAAGTTTTTCTCCTAACAAATTTGATTTTTTAACTCAGCACCACATAATGTGTCGACACGTCATAATTTTAAACTATTTTGAATTGATAAAGTTATCATAAAATTAGAGTAAAATACACAAAATTGGACTTTGGTGTTATAGGTAATTATGAATTTGGTGATTAGGCATGCAAAATTACGATGACAGGCCCAATTTCTGAAATTTGCCACACAAATATTCCCAAAAATGGAGTTTAACAAGTCTGTTAATTCTCTAAGGATAATCTTGATTAATTTAACTTTAATTTCATTTGACATAGATGTGTTCGTAGTGTTTATGAACTTATCATTGATAACTTTATGAAGTGTACATAAATTTGTCTTTAAGGTTAAATTATTTCATAAGTATATAAGGTTTTTTTTTATTTTGGAATAAGATAGAGAGTAATTTCCAAAATACGTGTGAATTTCCGTAAACTTCGTTTGGACAGGTCTATCAAAATCAAACCAATTGAGTACTTGTATAGAGGTTGAACTATTGCAAACTTTTACATCTCTATATGAAAAGATGTAACAGATAACAACTTAGTACTAATTTATTGAATTATTTAGCATTATCATCCTTTGGATCTTGCTTGGAGCATTGCCTTTTGGACTCTATCGGTGCACTGCCCCTAACCCTACCGTGGGGTGTTGCCCCCTGGCCCTAACCAAGGTTTCTTTCTACCCAAATCATAATAGTTTTGATCAAGTCTGTATTTCACACATCTGAACTCGTATCAATCCATATTTTAACTTTTTATTTAATCTAGCAAAATCCAATTATAGTAATAACCTTAGTGGCACTAAAACCACAAATGGTTGCCACCACCCATCTCACAAACTCTCACAAATACACATTCATCAACCAATTGATTGCAAATGATTTAAACCAAAACCGCACGTATAAATAAAGGTTTCTTTCTACCCAAATCATAATAGTTTTGATCAAGTCTGTATTTCACACCTCTGAACTCGTATCAATCCATAAATAAAGGTTTGAATCCTAGCGTTATAATGGTTTGTAGATATATCCAAGGAAGGTAAGACGTTTCACTTACACTTGTCTTGCCTTTATTTTTTTGAGTTGTTGCAATCTAATTGTCATCGTTATTGATAATTGTTCTGTCTTATCTTTGTGTGTGCGTATTGTGAATATTGATGTGTTATTTTTTTCATATCATGAATGACATTATCGTGTACTAACATCATGAAATTTCAAAATTAGTTATAACATGATAAGATGGAATTTAGTTCATAAAATGTTGGATTTTATACGATTGTTCAAGCAAATAATTTATATTTTGAAAAAAATATTTGGTTTCAAAAAAATTAGTGAGTGTGATTAATGGGATGGAAAGAGTCAAAGAGTGAAAATGGTCTGTTTAAAAGAAATAAAAGGAAGTATAGAATCTCAAAAGAGATGCTTAATGTTCATGTTTTCTTGCATATAAGATAATATTGAACATCATTTCTAGATTTCTTTTTCATACATACTAAAAAGTAAAAACAACTTAGTGTTGATATGTGTTCAACTTGTTTTCATACCATTATTTTCTGTCTTTAGTAAATTTTCTATCATAACTTTTTTGTTTTCATTTCAAATCTTTCCTATACACTACTAAACAATTATGATTGTCAATAGATGATTAGATACAACAATGACTTTCTTCAAAATAAATAAAATGTTGTATATGATAAGAACTGTTGATTGTAACTCTTTCCAACAACCAACTTTACCAAACACAAAATATATATAGAAAATTTTTCATCAACTTCAGAATTTACATGTTCTAATCCCATAATTTCCTTCAAATAATTAGAATATAGCAAAAGGGCAATAATAAAGAAAATCATCTACCAACATAAACTAGTAACAATAAGTTTAAATCACTCAATTCCCCTGTTTTCTATCAAGCTCAATAACTCCAAAGACAATCAATATCCATTGGTCCAGCTACATCCATAGTGTATTCTTGATCATTTTTCAATTTAATTTTCTGGTTTTGTGGATTGTTCAAGCGATTATTATTATCGGTCAAGAATCTGAGAATCGAAGGGTCATGATAGTATTCTTTGTTTTGAACAGCTTTGGTGTGTGGAAACCATGAGGGAATATTGTTCATTGATAGCATGAACTCAATAGATTTGTTGAAACCTTGATTAAAGTCTTCATTTTTAGGGTTTTGTTCTTGAATAGCATCAAAGATTGTTTCTGTTTTGGAGCTTGATATGTCCATTAATGGAGGCAAATTTGAAGAATCAAAATTAACCTCATTTTTGTACTCATCATGTAATATATTTAAACGACTTGAAATTTGAATCTTCTTCCCCTCACTATTCTTTTCAAAAACCTTACTTATCACCCATTCACCCTGCAAAATTAGATCAAGAATCAGCCAAATAGAGTCAAAAACAGAGCAAGAAACATAAAAAGTGAGCAAAATCAGTGTAAAAACAAAGCAAGAATCGTCAAAGCCGTGCCAAAATCATAGTAAAACAGAGCAAGAATCATCAAAAGTGAGCAAAATCAGTGGAGAAACATAGGAAGAATCATCAAAACAGAGCAAAATTAGTGTAAAAATGAGCAAAATCAGTGGAGAAACAGAGGAAGAATCATCAAAACAGAGCAAAATTAGTGTAAAAACAGAGCAAGAATCATCAAAAGTGAGAAAAATTGGTGTAAAACAGAGCAAGAATCATCAAAAGTGAGCAAAACTAGTGTAAAAACAGAGCAAGAATCGTCAAAACAAAAGTGAGAAAAATCAGCGTAAAAACAGAGCAAGAATCATATAAACCAAGCAGATTCAGTGTAAAACAGAGCATAAATCATCAAAATCAGGCAAAATCAGTGTAAAACACTGCAAGAACCACCAAAACCGAGCAAAATCAATGTAAAAACAGAGCAAGAATAATCAAAACGAGTGTATTTATTGTAACAACAGAGCAAAGTTCATCAAAATGAAGCAAAAACAGATCAAAATGGTACCTTTGCTGATTTAGAAACATCTTCCATGGCCAATTCACCATCTAATCTAAATTCATGCATGACCCAATTCGTCTTTTCGCCTCTCGGAGCTCTACCCTTATAAAACACCAGCGTCTTCTTCATCCCGACAAGCGTTTTCGCCTTATAAATCTCTTTATCCTTCCCTGTAGCTTTCCAATACCCCATTTCAGTCGCTCTATTCGTCCTCAAACCCGTCGGGTACTTCCGATCTCTAACACAAAAGAAATACCACTCTTTCTCCCCTGTTTTCGCCCTCACTTCAATTCAATCACAATCACAATTTCAAAATCAACAATCAACCAACAAAAACTTTAAAAAAAACAGAGCATAATTCATGATCATAACTCACAATACTTACATGGAAGATCCCACGGCTCGAATCTGTTCAGCGCAACGTCTCCAATCGCTCGACTGACAAACGAATCATCACAAACCTTTCGATACAAGTAGTGAATTATAAGTTCATCATCAGTGGGATGAAATCTAAAGCCCGGAGGCAGTTCGATTGGTTCTTCTTGATCATGATCAAGGGTGTTGAAATTGGGTTCCATTGAAATTCAGTAACAAATCAAAATCAAGAAATTCTTTTGATTTGTTTTGAAGTATTGTTTGAAATATTTATGGAGGAACATAAATGGGAATGAGATGAAGAAGCTATAAATAGGGTTTATGGGGGAGAAAGACAAGTGGCTTACATGGGTTGGGTTGTCTTCTCTGTTTTTCTTTTTCTGTTTTGAGTATAGACAAGTTGAGGTTGTTTTGTTTCAAGCTTTTCGCCTTTTATTTTTAGTGAATATATTTAGTAATAATAAAATTTAATCCAATTTCTATTTTTGAATATCAACGATTTTTTCAAATTAAAATTAAGGCATTATTTTTATTTTTTTTATGCTCAAGTTTTTATATATTTCTGTTAAGAAAAGTGATTGACAATTGAACCCATAATGGTATATTATGTGTCTAGCTTAATTATTAGTCAGATCGGGTTTAATTTATACCAATCACTTTAATGTTGTTATTAAAGAATATGAACATCATAATTTTCAATGTGTATAGATTATGTACAGATTAAGATGAATCTACAAATAGTTTTCAACAACTTTGTTACGAGACCAGTTCACATTGTTTGGTTATGTTGATATAATCATATGTTTGAACTTTTAAGTCTACTTCAATCAAAACTAATGAAGATTTAGCATGGCATGAATATGAATACGTAGCCGGATGAATTACTATTTATGTCAAATTTCATTGATGCTATTCATTTTAGTTTTATTTATCTTAGAGAATTGACTAATCATGCCTCTAATGTTTTATTGGTGTTGTGCTAATGGAAACTTCTTTATAATCATTCAACCTTTAACTTGTTACATCAAAACAAAACAAAACTTTTTCTTTCATCTTCACTCAATTTCACATATAAGTTTTCCAATTTGCCCATAATCAAAATTTTGAGTGAAATCTTGGCGTTTTAAGTAATCTAAGTGTAAATGAAATGTAAGTATTTAATGATTATGTTAATGGATTGACCTAGTGTCATTGGTTAAATTGTCAATATCGTTTATTTTCTCCTTGGATTGTAAAATTGTCAATTAACTTTATTCTTTCTATATGAAATAAAAATATAGTGTGAATTACACTTTACGTCCTTTACATATAAATCACTTACCTGTTAAGTTCTTAATCTTTATTAAATTCACCAGATGTCCCTTATGTATAGGTTTGTCACACTTTACATCATTTATACTATCCGTCGTTAGATATTTCAGTTTGTTTTTGGAAAATGATCATTTTACTCTAACATTAACAAAATAAAAACAAACACATGATAAAAGAAATGGTATGATTTAAAGATAAAAACAAAATATAATGAACACCTTAAATGCAACTTATAGATTCTTTAATTCTCCTTTTAGCGATCAAATTTGAACACTAACCCTTAAACAAGAAACATCTTTTCAATGAACTTTGTACCACTATACTAAATAACATTTAACATTTTATTACCAAAGGATTTGTTGTGTGTTATGTTTATATTATTAATTTAGTTTCTAATTTCTAAAGTACAATCTAATCTAACGAACTATTATATCCTAACACGAGAAAAAGGAGTTTAGGGAGGAAGACTTCTACACACCTAACTAAGAACCCTAAAATTTTGATTTTTCTCATAAACCCTAATCGAATTGTTAATTATGATATTTTTGACGAATTCACATATAAGTAATGACTTTTCTCTTGTTTGTGCTAAAATGAGAAGGTAATGAAGGTGAGGGGATAATGCATGATTATGGGCTCGTTGTCGACTTTATGCATTCCATTGTATTCAAGTATTTACCAACCAAACACCATATTCACTTCTAGTGAAATTAATTCAAGTTTCTTCAATGGATCTTAATTCCATACTTTCTTCTACCGAATGTTTTTTTAAATTTTTTTCCTAACTTTGCATTAAACCAAGAAAAAGCAATTCTTCAAACAGAATTTGTACGTGTTTCGATAACTAAATGCATACAAGAAACTTAAGGGGTTGTTTGAAATTCAAGTCTCGGTCAGAAGGTGGTGACCAACTAAGAGGTTGTTCAAAAACTGACAGGGTCAGAAGCAAATCAAACAGCCCCCTAAGTCAGGTTTGATTAAATCAATTATGCGTTTTGTTTGCAATGTTCCAAGCGATGCATGGTTAATATGATGTCAAGATGATTAATGTTATATTTATAGTAAATATTGCAAAATTATGAATCCAGACTACAATTTATGATTAGTCACATGAGCGATATATATTTAGACATTTTCTATATATTTTATAAATAAGTTTATCAGTGGCCTTTAATAAACTAAATGCATTTATTTTGATGTCACTAAGCTAGGATTATAATGATAATAAGAGTATACAATGCACATGTCACATTAATTAACTAAGAGATATTTGATTAGTAAGTAGATGGGGGAACATGATACAAAGAATAACATTAATTAACATGCCATTAGTTTTGAAACCAACAAAATGAGTTCTTGATAACCAACAATTTGTCTTCACTATATATAGTAACACTGACCACTTAATTATGATATGCTTGCATTTACGAGACTTTAAAAATGAATCACTATCACTGTTTATTAATATTTATATTTACGCAAATTAGATTTAAATAATTCAAACTATTACTCATTGGCTAATAATAATCCATACTATTGATTTGGCCGGTAACAATCCTAACTTTTATTTTTATTACCAACAACAATCCTAGTAACATAATTATTAAAAATTTACGTTTGATTTCAACTCGATTTTTTTCACAATAATGATTATAAACGAAATGAAAAAAAACATATAAGCTAAATCGAGACTAAAATAAGTACAAATCGAGTGTGAATGTATGATGATTATGCTACTGGGACTGTTGTTGGTAATAAAAATAAAAGTTGAGATTATTACCGGTCAAATCAATAGTATGAATTATTATCGGCCAATAGGTAATAGTTTGGATTATTAAAATTCAATTTGCCTATTTTAAACTATGTAAATCTTTATATTTATAACTTCCGATTTTAAAAGTTGTAATCTAAAGTATAAACAGACAAACTAGCTTATAGTTTATATCGTCTTCAATATAGCTTTGTGTAAGTGACATAGCTTTAGTATTGTTTGGTATTCGATCCGGAATGAAAACATTTAAATCGGGAAACTTGATTCAAAGAGTCTTAAAGGATCCGTTACAAAAAAATAAAATTGCTGGTTTTAACACATTAAATCAAGTTAAAGCGGTTTATAGCTATTAGCAAGTGTTCATCTTTTTTTGTTACAGGTTTTTTTATGGTTCTTAGGTGTTTATAATAGCTTCTCCGCTAAAAGTTTAAGGGTTTAAAGTCCTGCGTTGAACAATACTATAGAAGTAGTAGTAGATTAGATTGCTTTTAAAATGGGTAGAAATGATCTATATTTCATTACACAAGTATCTTGCTTGTAGTTGTACATATAGTTACTTCTCGGCCTTTAAATCATTAACTAGTAGGATATGCCGCGCGTTGCGGCGGCTTGTTTTTGAATGTCGATACGTAAATAAAAAGTATTTGGTAAAAAAATCGTTGTAATATTAAAAATACGAAAGCGAACCTTAAAAAATTGTTTAAGTAAAATCTAAAACCGTGTAAAACGATCACATGTCCTGATTTAACATTTAAAATCATATTTTGTTAAATATTATATATACTTCAATTTTTTCTTTGAAAGTTAAACTTGCAGAAAATTTAATGCTAAAAGTATATGATGCGTAGACAGCCAATTATCATTATAAAAATAAATAAAAATAAAATTTAATGCTAAAAGTATGTGATGCGTAGACAGCCAATTATCATTGTAAAAATAAATAGAAATAAACAGTGTAGTAGAAGGCTTGAACATGGGTAGAATTGAAAAAAGAATCTTGGAAACCATTGGACCAATCTTAAACTATGGTTTTAATTTGCAGCATATAATAGTTAACTTATAAGAAAACGATAATATAAATATAAAAAAAAAGATATTGTAGCTACCGATCTAAGTTTTTAATATGTATATATAATATATAATATATAATATAAAAAAAGTAAAAAAAACCCAATGTATATTTAATATATAATATCCAAAAAAAAAACAATAACAAAAACCACCGACATAAGGGATTAATAAAAATAGAATTTAACGAATTGTTGAGAATGAAGGTGTTTACATGATTATGAGATAAGCGTATATGAACTAGATATGAATGGATGTATTCCTATATGTTTTAATACATATACACATTTGTGCATATATGTGTTTGTTAATGAGTCATGGCATACATATATACACATGTGTATACTTTTTAAAATATCTTCTAGTCTACTTTTATTAACCAATTATAAATGTATTAAACAACTAAGTTATAAACCTCGTGTATTACACGGGTCACATAAATGCAATGTTATATATTTAGTAATAAAGATTTACATATTATATATTTGTATAGCGTTTAGTAAAAAGGGTTTTTAGTCTAAAAAGCCTATAAAGATTTTTTTACCAGCTCATAAAACAAGTCAAATGAACTCCGATTGAACTTATCACAGTGGCGTTGGAATCGACTCCTTGAACTCCACAATGTAACCTTTTAGGGTTTAATTTTTAAGTTTTTAGCTTATAGGTTTAATAACTTTTGTGTTTTCAGCTCATTGTGTTATTCTTGTTCATCATTGTGTCTTTATTGCTCGTCCCATTATGTCTTATTAATCATAATTACTTATCATTGTATCTTGCGTCTTATTGAATCTTTTTATCCTTTTTTAAAATAAGAAATCTTTTTACTATAATCTTACCTTATATATTTATAACGTATTGCTTATTTAATAAACAAGTGTTGATTGAGTTGACATGTTTAATTAAACATGTTGTTTTCGGGCTAATCAATTTAAATTGTTTAGTTAAACTTTAATTGAACTAGGATTTATCAATCCGTTTACAACCCAATTAACTCATTTGTTACAACCCACCAACCCAATCTGCATATTTTAAGCGGTATACGGTGAAAGTATTAGACAATGGGTGGTGGTAGACCGGTAGTTCAAGAATATCAATAACACTTGAATATATTTGAAAATATTTTAAGGTCTTGAAACTATAATCAATGATTAAATTTTTATGATGTTAATCGGCAATCATAGGTTGCTAGTTACCAATTAAAGGTAATGAGGTCACCTATTAGATAATTAGGCATATTATATTATTATGTCATGTCGATCGAAAATTTTGATAGCATTTCATTCGTATTAATTGCTTAGGCATAATATGTCATTATGTTGTCCAACAATATATATTTCCCTACATACATTAATAATGTGCTTGTTTTCAGGACATAATATTTGCATATTAGCTAACAAAATTTAGCACACTTTTACATTCTTACAAAAATTGAAAACATTTTTTACACTTTATTCTATTAACTGTCGTTACTAGCTAGCATTATAATCAAACAACCTAAATTAAATTTATGGTTGTCTTCTCAACAAATACTATAGTTGCATATGGTTTAGGACCTCAACTTAATCTTGCACGGTTCAACTTCGATCCTAAATCTAAGTATGTATTATATCTCGCGCGTTAAACATTACTGGCAAAAAAGAAACATACATTGTAGTTCAATATCACTCGAAAGGAGGATGTATCAACTTTATTCTTATGTTTTACTAATATAACCCTATTTAGGTTATGTTTTATCACTAAGTCACAAAAATAAATAGAACAAAACATATATGTTGTCATATTTCAAATTAATTGACTTAATTTGTTCGGATACTAACTTTGTAATGGTGTTCACGTTTTAATATATACATATAGAGAACCCTCGACGTACGCATGGTTTAGAATATATTGACCATGATCAAGACTCTTGCCCAACGGTCACTATCAGTAAGAGGGAGACCAAACAAGAATTATTAAATAATATGTTGTTTCTCTATTTAATTTATTGTAAACAATGATTTGTTTCTAAACCAAAATAATTTCAAGAAAATTTAAAATCAAATAACCACAAATTGACGTTAGCAAACAAAACCTTGAGTGAGTTAACGGCAAGAGCTTGAGTCAATCATCCAGCTTTTATTGGTTTTCTGTATTTAACCACGACCATCCACCAACGGCCAAGTGCAATTAACCCGGACTAGAAAAAAGTTATTAAACAACTATTATGTTTTTCGTAATTATATCGTTACACTATGAACATTTTTATATTTTCTTGTTGTTTTAAAATAATGGAATAAAATCATCAAATGAAAATAAATTGTTATATGTAAATTTTCCCCATAACCAGGAAACTTCCTCTGAAATTCTACCTCAAACACCAATTTTTTTCCAACCATGTTCCAAACGCTTTTGACCACCGACCCCACACATACACACACCTTCATACACGCACAAACATAATTCCTATAAAAGCCATTACCACTTATTCAAACTCACAAGTTTCTCTTCCTTGAGCAGCATTCATAACCTTTACTTTCATTCACAATACAAAGATAATCAATAACCAATAATCATGAGTTTCATGATACCTGAGTTCATCCAATACCTCTTTTCCCAGAAAATGCTTAATATGATCATCTTCCCCCAATTCTTGGATGAATCCAAGATTCATGATGAAAAGAAGAACCCAGAAACCAAACTGTCGAAAAGATTACCTTCGTTTAAAGAACGAATTATACAAGGAGATGAAATGCAGATGGTGATGGAGAACTTAGGAATTTTTTGCAATTTTAAAGGTGAAAGCTTTCCAAAAAGTTTAAATTCTGAAGATCTTTTGAGCATGTTTGAAGAAGAGCAACCAAGATTGGATGAAGTAAGGGAAGCTTTTGATGTGTTTGATGAGAATAAAGATGGGTTTATTGATGCAAGGGAGTTGCAGAGAGTTCTATCTGCTTTGGGGTTAAAAGATAAAGCAGCCATTGATGAATGCAAGAAGATGATTGAAGTGTTTGATGATAACAATGATGGTAGAATAGATTTTGATGAGTTTATTAAGTTTATGGAAGGCACAGTCAATTGACTTGAATTCATCTTTTTGGTTTTTCCTGTATTTATTTATATTTTAACTAATAATGAATTATTCTTTTGGAAAGAGACATAAATTGTAATAAAGGCTATCAATTTCTAGAATCCTATTTGAGAACACCATAGGTATAAACTATGCAAGCTATTTTAATTACAAAAGAAACACATAGCAAGTGAGAAACATATAAACTAGACCCACTAAGGGTTTAATACAGAAACAGATCACACCTGAGTCCTGACAATTTATAATACCCATTAAACCTGGTGTTAGAACTTACCAGGCCCGAAATTTGAGATCTGCTGAGATGAGACGGGTTGGATAATAGGTCAAAACAGGTTCGGGTTGAACAAGTTGTATTTAGCACATGTCGAAATGGATCTGCTCAGGTAGGCCCACTACAACTTGATGTCCAATTTTCAAACTTGAATATATGTATTGATCAACTATTAGCAGTAGGCATCACATACCAAGAACTGATGATTGATTACAACGTCACCAGGAATCTTCACATCGGTCCACTACACTTGATGTCCCATTTTCAAACCTGATTTCAACCATTTGTGCAGTAGGCAGCACATATCGAGAACTGATAATCCGTCACAAGTCACCAATAATCTTCACAGGAACAACTTCCATCTCGGAAACAATGGAAACGGTTAGCATCTCTTACATGTATCACCCGATTTGTGACTTTGGAAACGAGTTTCATAGTAAAATGACAATCATCACATATCCTCAAATTTTTTATAATACGAATTGGTGCGTCTTTATGTGTCCTCAATATGGCATATGCTACTGCAAGCTTTTCACTATGATAACCAACATAATCTTCCTTCTGTTCATCTTCAACATCATGTAACACATTACTAGTATCTGGCACGTAACCAAGTGCTTTTATCTTACCAAACAACTCCTTCAACTTTTCATGAATCTCAACAAATTCTGGATGTCCATTATCATCTGAAACAAACACATGTGTTTGATTCTTAATCTCCAACCAACTCAATCCAGGCTCTTTCTTTATCTTCCGTTTCTTCATTAATTCACGAACTTTTGTAACTCCATCCCACTTATTAGCCTTGGCATGCATATTAGACAAAAGGGTATATGTTCCCACGTCGTTAGGGTCCAAGTTCAAGATTATGTTCCCAATATGGGCACCCAAAGTATAGCTTCTATGAATATTACAAGCATTTAGCAAAGTACGCCATGCAACAGCGTCCCATTTAATTGGCGTTGTAAGCATGAATTCTTTAGCTTCATTTAGTCGGCCCGCCTTGCTTAAAAGTCCAACAATGCAGGTATAGTGCTCCAAACCAGGTTCAATACCCTTCTGTTTCATTAACTCGTAAAAGAAGTAAAATCCTAAGTCAACTTTTCCCAAATGTCCACAAGCAGTAAGAACACCAACAAAAGTCACATGATTAGGACTTTCATTTGTTTTCAACATTTCTTCAAACAAAGCCACTGACTTGTTACCAAGACCATGATGTGAGTATCCACATATAATAGTATTCCACGTTATGATATCACGATTAGTCATACCTAAAAATATTTCATTTGCAGCTTCAATGTCACCTGTCTTTGAGTACATATTGATTAAAGAATTTCCAACATTCTTATGACCCTTGAATCCTTTTTTCTCTGCAAGTGCATGCAGTGAATACCCGTATCCTAGTGACGATAATCCAGCACTTGCATTCAACAGTACCGAAAATGTAGACTCATTTGGAGCAATTTCCTCACATTGCATATTACAAAATAACTTTAATGACTCCTCAAGGAACCCATGTTGTGAGTAAGCAGACAACATTGCTGTCCATGAAACCACATTTCGATGTTCTGATCTGTCAAAAATCTTTCTGGCACTTGAAACATCTTTACATTTCCCATACATGTCAATAACTGCACTACATACAAACATATCAAAATCAACATCACTCTTTAGAAGCTGGTTGTGAATTTGACGCCCCAAGCTCAAATCTTTAAGGCGAGCACAAAGCCCAAAACTACAAACATAAGTAGCTTTGTTCCACACCAAATGCTCAGCACACATTCTCCTAAGGATATCTGATGCTTCATTTAAGTAACCATTCTCAACAAGCCCACTTAATATCAGGTTATAAGTACAAATATCCGATCCAGAGACCGAAAACAAAACCTCCATAGCTCCTACAACATCCGACAACACGGAGTACAAGCGTACAAGAGCATTCTTCACATACTGATGGAACACCAACCCAGATTTCAACACGTATCCATGACATTGTCTGCCTGATGAAAGGCACCCAACATTCGAACAAGACGAAAGCACCGTTGCAAATACATACTCATTCGGCAGGCACGAATCAAAATCCAGCAAAACCATTGATTTAAACAATCTGAGAACTTCAAAATCCATCCCTTTTTGGAAATACCCCGCGAGTAACGCACTCCAAGAAACCACATTTCGTTTGGGCATTTCATCAAACACTTGGTGGGCATATTCCAATTCTGCACATTTTGAGTAAAGATTGATCAAAGAGTTTATCTTTAGTACATGGTCTCCAAAGTATTGATTAGACACAATCAAATGAGCATGAACTGCTTTTCCGATCTTGAGGTTTTTTGTTCCGGCTAAGTACCGGAGGAGATTAACAGGGTCTTGAAAAATTGCAGTGAAATGTGGTGATCGTATCAGAGTGGACATTACTATAGCTCCAATTCAGTTCATGGATTGGGCTGAATTTGATTGTTGCCACACAATATTGTCAAATAAATTGAAATATGAAGAAATTGGATTTGTAAATGGATCTTGCTAAAGATTGAGATCCAAAGAAAATGAATTTATCACAGGAATTGAAATTGTGATGAATTTGAGGTGACAACAAAATTAGAATTTTATCACTGCTGTTACTACTGTCTACTGGTCATCGCCAAGTCGAATCGTAAGGGTGGAAATGACACGTTTTTTTAAACCATTTGCTATTAGGCACCATATTTCTTGCACTAAATTAACCTAATATATTTTATAAAAAAGACACTAACTTTTGGGAAAGTTAAACATCCACGAGTTCATCGTCGGGTTCGGGAGCCAGAATTACAAGTCACAACTCCGACCCAAGGGAATTGTGATGGTGTTTCTGTAGTACCAGATGGAACCCGATACCTAGAGAACGTGCTAGCCACCCTAAAAAATTGTAAGCAAAACTAAAAAAATTTGAACATTCTAACAGTATTACGGCTCTCGTTATTTGAGGCCGGTGCAACCATGCTTATGTCTTCATGGTTCTAAGATTAATAATCTCAAAATAATAATAATAATAAATGTCATGATAAAGTTTGGTACCTACAAATATTTAAAAATATATCAAAAAGTATTTGGTCTTTTGATATTAACTAGTAAATATACCACCGCGTTGCGGCGGCAGCGCACGCGGCGTATACTACAATCGTCCCAACTCGTTTCTGGACTAAATTTTTGTCGAAACGTAGAGTTACACGAATTTATATCATCAAACAAAAATATATTATATTTGACCTCATTCGTTTTCAAATAAAATATACGTCGAAAAGTAGACCAACTTAAAGTGTACATAAATTAACATGAAAACGTTTTATATTTGACACGGCTCGTGTTCGAACAAAATATATATCAAAACGTAAGCGAACTCGAATTTAGACCAACACGTACATGAAAATAAAAACGTAAGAAATTAGGTTTGTGAAGTAAAAATGTACAAAAAGTAAAGTTGAGGCTTTAGAAACTCAAGAGGATTATAGTGATATTTTTCAAAGTCTTAGAAAAAGTTTAAAGATAAAAAGTATAAATTTAAGATACTTGTTCCTTAGGAATAAAAGAAAAAGAAAAAAGAAAAAAAACAATCATGTCGCTAGCAAGTTTCGAACCCAAGTCTCTGGTGCAAAGTAATGATCCAAAGACCAGTGGAGCAAAAAGAATTATATGTCTTTATCTTGCAAAACATAACATATATCAAAAAGTTGGTACTGAATAAAAAATCCACCGACATATACGATTAATAGTAATAGAAATAGAAATGTGTGTTGCAACTTGTAAGGTGTTCGTCTTTTAATAGGTTTTGAGTTTAAATTTCGCCGTAAACAAGTGGTGTAGATTTAGTGTGTGTGTGGGTTCATCCTAAAAGAAAATACTTGAACATTTAAGAGATTTTGTAAATGTTTGGTTGAAGTTTGTTGGTATTCTTGTTTAATGTTTTGCTTGATGCTTTTTGTGCATGTCATCTCGAACAAATAAGCCATTAAATTGAAGCATATTTTATGTCATTCGCTTTATTTTCGCGATAGATCCAACGAAATCAGACTATTGCATTAGATTGAAGACATCAACCAACATAATCTAACAAATCAGTTTGTTAAACCGTTACATCAAGGCATTTTGAGTTCAAAAAGAAGTTCTCGAGATTCTAAGTTTTGGTTTTACGTCGTTTCATTTTTCCGAAAAAAGAGGACAAAAACGAATGTCTGTATAGAAATGCTTTAATACTGTTTTTACAATAAACACAATTCTTCTTTTTAAGTATTTTAGTATATGTTTAATTTAGGGTTATTGTTTAGCCATATAACATATTTTAAATAGAAATTGCATAAATGACCTCTTTTGGTTGATGAAACTACAAGTTTATACTCAAACTTAAAAAATTGTAAAGTTAGTTAAATTTTTGTGTAATTATTACAAGTTGATCCTTAAAATTTAAAAAATGTAAAATCAATTAACCTATTATAAGAGCGTTACATTTTTTGTCCTGATATAAACTCGTGTAGCAAAGTTAAATATACAACCCACTAAAAATGTATAAATGAGTTGGTAGATCTTCAGTAGAATTAGAATCGGATCTCAATTGTCTTTTAAAGTTATCGAACGAGAGATTTACCAGACAAATATGGGGCGTCTATTTTGTTAAATAAATAGAATTGAACTTTAACAAAAACCAATCAATTAATCAAACCTAACTATACATCATACAAACAACTTTCGCCTTTGAGAAAAAAACTATCAAAACTCTAATCTAAATCTTCCATGCTGCTATGTTGATCCCAATTCCCACTACTACGCACATTATTTACTTCAATATCCATATCCTCAACCCACTGCCCGATTCTCTCCTCCAAACCCGACCCGACCCGATCCACCGGACCACCACTCGTCACCGTAATCACCACCTGCCACCCCACACCACCGTCTCTCCGCCGCTTCTCCGCCTCCTCATCCACCGGCATCTCGTACCTACACACCGGACACGATCCATGTATCCCCAACCACTTCACCACACAATCCGAATGAAACCTGTGCTTACACGGCAGCTCTGTCACATCTCCGGCGACGCCGTACTCCGTCAGACAGATCGCACAATCCTCCTCCTCTTCCGTCACCGTCACCGTCGGCAACGCCTCGATCGCCGATTTCGACGCCGGCGGTGCTCCCTCTTTACCTAGGGTTCCGATGAGATTCGCGTAAACGGTGAAGACCAGCGGCTGTGGTTGCGGTGGTTCGCCGTCGTGGTGTTGCGACGGAGGAGCTGCGGCGATGATGGCTCCGGCGTGTGATCTGATGAAATTGCGGATGAAGGCTTCGATTTCCGGTGGCGGAGCAGACGACATCGTTTTGAATGAAGTTGATTAAATGCTGATGAAGGTGATTTGATGAAAAGTGAAGGGTTTTGAGGTGTTGTGAGGTGTATTTATGGAGAAGATGATGATCGGAAGGTTCTGGAAGTTGGATGTTATTCCGACGGCGGTCATTGCTTACGTCATAACACGGCACAAGGTATGACTAATGACTATGTGGATAATTTGTACAATAGTCCCTTTTAATTATTATAAGTGTTTGGGATAACCCCTCGAAGGTTGACGGTATGTTATTATTTTAATATCTTTGAAAGGAACCTACGAAACTCTACTGTTGGCTTCTAGTGTTTACGAGTGAAGTATAAAATATAACCTTGGAATGTACATAGATGCCGACTTTGTATTATTAATATTTTGTATTTGTTTTAGCTAGATAAAAGAATATTATCTTTTAAGAAATTAAACCAATAAGAAAAAAGTCTTTTTCTTTATTGTTGTTTGGGAGTGTTTAGTAACTTAGTTGTTAAGAAATGGTTATTGCATATGGTTCAATAAGGTTCTGCTGTCGCTGCCATTTTACATTTTATAAGAACTTAGAGAGCGGTTTTATAAATATATATTATAAGACTCACACAAACAATTATAAATAAGAACCGGAGATGTACAAAAAACAATGATGATACTACACGAACGCGGTAGCGCATAGTGGTCCTAATGAGTGTTAACAAATTCACCGCACTTCCACTTCTTGATCATCGGTGAAAGGTTTTCTTCATTATTAACCTTTTCCTAATACCAATAGACGATAACTATAACGTCTCATTAAAATGGTAGTGATCACCAAGCGCCTTTCAACCCAAAATTGTCCCATGCTACTTGACATGTTTATAACTCAAATTTTTCCCAGTCTATAAAGATCTTGAGTCTTTTAAATGTCCTAATCAATTTATTAAGATCATGACCCATTTCATTAGTAATTCAAACTAAGTGGGTCACATATTAACTTGTTTGTGGAAAATATGTACTATCATTAATCAACGTACCTTCCCAAATTTGGATTCTAGCATATTAATAAAGTTAAGAGTGAACTTACCTCCTCATTTAAACCTTGCATGTTAGTACATGTAAATTCCCAGAAACAACTTGGCATTCAACTCATAAGAAATAACACTAATCCATACTCACAAGTCACAACAACATCAAAATTTACAATCTCCGGCCTCTTGGTTCTTGGATGTTTCTTGTTAACTTCCTACAATTCTATAAGTCAAAGCAGCCATAATCATACATATTTGCATAAACATCTACCATGTGACCATTCTTACCACTTTTACCACTTTATTCATAATATCTAAAATCCTTGTAACTAAACAACTTACATACATTATGTATGGGAAGGGTTCAAATGCAAATCAAAATAAACTAAGAAAACCATTAAATTAAATCTAAACACTTGATTTGGTTAAGACCGATGATTTGAATTTTTTTGAACAAAAAGGTATATATTTATACCTGTGTGAGACCCTTTTCAAAATTTATCTAGAACCATGGATCTTTGGATCTTAATCAAATGAATGACTTAAATTTAGTTTAAGAGTTTTCCTAATTTCTCTTGATTTTCAAATGAACTCCGCCCCATCATGTATAATCCATTAACATCAATAAACACTATCCATACCAAGATTTCCCAAATTTGGGTGATATGGATCCAGGCAGCCCATATCCTAATAGAGTGGGGTTGTTTACCGAGTCAAAGGGTCTTCTGGGAAATCAACCTAGTAGGGTTAATGGGTAAATGGGTTAGCTAGAGTGTTAGAAAAAAATTGCATCTTATTTGCCCTTGCAACTCTTATTTATGTTTAATTCACAGGATGTTTGTCTTGTCTTGTTTATTTCAAAGTTATCTAAGTAGTGTTTGTACCGAAGATTTTCCCTTCTAGAAGCGGGCCGACTAGTGAATGTCACCTTTGTTTGCATCTCAATTTTTTTGAGTTCTATCAACTGGTTCTATTGTCGGGAAATCGCCATGACACCTTCTCCCCAAAGCAATCCTAAAGGTAGCAACACCCATCCAGATCCCATCACTGTCCAACTCGCTGCAATTGCCTCTCGACTCGAGTCCTTTAAGTCGCTTAAAACGGATGTGGTCGCCCTTAAATCCCAATAAAAATAGAAAGTTAGAAACAATGGGGGCTTTGATCGTTATGAAGATGGTGATTCTTCCTTCAGGCATAATCCCTATCACTATTCATCGAAAAATTCAGTTTCAGACCTTCAACGATGGTGATCCTTGTGGCTGGATCTTGAAGGCGGAGAAGTATTTCAAGTATTACAACATTGTTGATGAGGAGAAAGTGGACGTAGCCTCTATGCATCTCGAAGGAGAGGCGCTAGATTTGTATTCCTGATTGTCGACAGATCAATCCATCGCTTATTGGGAAGAACGTGACTATGTCTTGCATAAAAACTTTGGCCTTGCTGAGTTCTAAAACCCCGGATGAGTTCCTTTGTAGCATCAAACAGATGGGCTCTGTCAAAGAGTATCGTTAGGAATTCGCAAAATGATCTACAAGGGTATCCAATTGGTCAGATCATTGCATGCCCGGGGTGTTTTTGAATGGTCTTAAAGAGGAACTGAAGTCGGATGTTCGCATACATAAACCACAAACTGTTTACAATGCGATGAGTTTGGCTTTGGAATATAAAACAAAGATTGAGAAGGCATGAACTAGTAGCAACTCCAACTACAGTCAACAAAAATGATCTATCGAGCGATAAAACCATCTCCCTTATTGACCATCTTCAATGCCTGACCAACAGAAAATACCTCCACGTATTTTTAATACGAAATAACAATCTCGATTTCTTAAGGGATAGTGTTTCTGATGTGAGGAAATGTATGGTCCAAGGCATAGGTGTAAAACTAGCTCCTTATAAATGTTGGAAGCTATTGATCAGTGCATTCATGATCCTGCAACAGGTGTAGAGGATGCCAGAGAGTTGGCGATGGTTATCTTACACTCCATCATGGGCACGCACATCACCCAACCTTGATCGTGTCGGGCCTTTCAACAATTTTTTTCACTTTAGATCCTAAATTATGCCACATCAACTCATGTACATATAAGGTAGAATTAACAAGAGCAACTTACTTGGTGGAAAAACTAACTTCATTCACCTTTTTAACTTGTTTTTAAACAGATAGTTAAACTTTAAGATTTGGTCTTATTCCTCGTGGACCCCTTCAAACAAAGAAAAAAGCAAGACATTCGAATATGTATCTCTGTCATTGAGTAAAAAACTCATAGACTCCTTATATGTAATGATTTTAAGATCAAAATCAAATCAAATCTTATAAAAGGTAAGTTGATTTGAACTTCGTAGATAGTTTTTCTAGTAAGATGAACACTTTGAATCAAGACTCTAGCTTTAAAATTGGAGGCCCCAAGCTAGAGGCTTCACCTTGTATATAGAAGAAAGGACTCTGTATAGACCTGAGAATGATCTATACAATTGACTAAACTGTACTGACATATTTATTACATCAGAATATTTACAAGTTAAAAAGTACTAAAAACTAAATCAACATTGATTATTGTGATTGAGTGGATGAACAAGTCTTGTTCGCATTGGTCTTTTCTTCATCAACATTACTGATTTACTCATCCGCATTGACTAAGTATTCATCCGCACTAAATACGAAGTTATCCGCATTAAGTGTTGTCCGCATTATAGTTACCCGCATTGAGTACTTGGCTTTTGTCCTCATTAAGTACTATCAAGTACTATCCGAATTGACTTAACACTTGGACTTATTAGCATCATGCTCTATCTGCATGACCTTCATACTCATCAACTTCATTCGCGTTACATACTATCTGCATCCGCTTTAGACTTAATAATAGTTCTAAAAACAAAACAACAAACCTTATCATTTGAATTAACATGCATAATCTTTTCAGCGACCAAAAAAACTTAAGTGTTTTTATATCGTTAATAATTATAAGTATAACCGACTTTCTTACAAAACACTGTAAACTTTACTATTGTTTTACGATTTTCTCTATCATCATTAGGGCAATCATACTTAAAAAAAATACATACTATACATTTAAAACTTATGTTTTAAATAAATAAATAATTTTATAAATTTAAAACAGAAATACACAAATCCTTCTTCTACTTTGTATCATTATTATTATTATTTACTATTATTAATAACGTACACCTAGACGTACACGAAATCGAAAAACACCGAGAAGGAAGTATTATTTAATCAAATCGAAAGGAATAGCGTTTGAACCCAACTTTCGAATAATAATAATTTTGGGGAAGAACCATTAACTATACCTATTGAATCTTGATTTTGTGCATCAATCACACCCCCACCAATCTTCCATCGGACCATACACCCAAACTACTCGCACTGCAATTCCGCTGTTTGTAGCATCGGTGGTCTAGGGTTTCGTTTCCAAACGAATCCCGAAGCCAAAATCTCATCGTTCTTCCCATGGATGCTTCATCTCTTTCAGATCGGATTTACATATTCGACGTTTACAGGCGCTACTGCGGTAATTACAGTCCAATTTCCTTCTATTTCTGTTGTTCTGTATGATGTTATGGCAAATCTTCATTCGTTGTCGTGTAATTTGTGCATGTAAAAATTAATATTTCTTTCATTTCTCAAGAGTTTATAATATTTGGTTGATTGGTTATTCAGATCCAAGAGAATTTCAAGATAATTAGTTAATTACACCTTCGTGTTACATCTTTATCGTTATTTTTGTTGTTTTGAATGTTGTTATTACCGCTAATGCTGATTTTAAGTCATTTGCTGGTGATTTTTTTTAATTGCAGAAGTGACGTCAGAGGCATTGAATTTTGGAGGAGATGGTTACAGAGCTGTGAGTGAGTCAAAGAAAGCTAAATATTATAGGGATGCTTTATCCCAGCTTCTGCAGTTAGTTGAGTCAAGGGTGGACAAAAGGTATGTTTGCTTCAGTTTGACCTTATCAGAAGTCAATAGGGAGGATGGTGTTGTTAATACAATAGTAACTTCTTTAGCATTAAGTTTTACTAGTAATATGGACATGTTAGACTGCTAATTTGAATATTTTGATTTAATATGCTTTGGGCTTTGGCATTTAGTTTTATTAGTGTTTCTGTGTGATTAGTGTATTTTTCTGTTTGACCAAAATTCTTTTTCCCTAACTAAATAAAGATTCAAGAAACTTTTAATATATTAGTTGAGAAGTCGAAGGTTAGACCGGTTTAAATGCATATGATTCGGCTTAGCATAAGTTTTATACTTTTATGGCCACACTTCTTGATGTTACACCATTTGTAGTGGTGAGGTGATGGTGATAGTGATAGAAAAGTGTTGTCATGTAGGTAGACATATTAGCAATGTGTGATGGTGAAAAATGGGTGTAGTGGGTGTGTGATAGCGATGGAGTTTGTAATTATTAGAGCCGATGAGGTGTATTTTCGGGCCCCTATCAGGCCCCCACTACGATCAGTCTTACGTACATCATAAGATGTTACTTGTTTATTTCTCTTATTTAGATCTCATGGATATTAATATTATAATATAATTTAGTCTGACCTAAGATTAATGAGTACTGTTTTTTCTCTGTTAACAAATAACAGGATGTCTATACTTGAAGAAATTCCTATGCTCATGTCGAGGCTTGATTTGATGGTTAGATATGATTAATTTGTTGTCATTAATATTCCTTTTAAGCACGAATGCACTAATAATTAGAAATACAATCACATTTGATATTTGGCGATAAACATCTTTTAAAATCTGCAGGCAGACTCATGTGAGTTCTCACGATTCTATAATTTTGTCTTCTTCATATGCCGAGAAAATGGCCAACGAAACATCAGTAAGTTTAAATATTCATGAAATATGGATTGTGATCTATATGATGCTACTTCCCCTCTACACAATGTGTGGTTTATAACCTAATTTGGATTGCTATTTTTTGTCAATTGCTCTTAGCTGTAAGCCGGGCAATAATGGCATGGAAATTAGTTTTATCTGGAAGGTTTCGGCTACTCAACCAATGGTGCAGCTTTGTTGAGGTGAATTACTTTTTCTTATATTAAAAATGTCTGCATATTCATAATGTACATCATGTTAATATTTTCTCCTGCATATATATCATTCTGCAAAGCGTGCTAATTTTTTCACATCCTCCTCAAATTGGTCTATATCTTTTATGTTATTTTGTACATACGGAGTTGATTAATTTTTGAAGTTAACATCCAGAAAAATCAGCGGCATAATATCTCTGAGGACACCTGGCGGCAAGTTTTGGCTTTTAGTCGCTGTGTACATGAAAATCTTGAAGGATATGATCCTGAAGGTACTATGATATAAACTTAGTATACATGTTGTGTCCTTTTTTATAACATAATAAATAGTCAATTGTTAAATTGTTAAATATGACGACAAAAAAACAAGTGATGTAAATTGGTCAACATTTAAAATGTTTTTGAGACATTTGAAGATAAATAAACAGTATCCAATTGACTTGTTATCAGTAAGAAAATAACCAAATTTGAAGTATTTTTGTCTCATCCAATTATCACAATAAGGATTAAAGCTACCGCCTATCTGAAAGCTTACAATTTTATTTGTTGTTTCAGGAGCTTGGCCTGTTCTGATTGATGAGTTCGTTGAGCATATGTATCAGTATGACCTCTATAGATATGCTTATAGTTTAGCTATTTTTTACTTTTGGTTTTGCCATTTTGGGATCACTAATATGTAATTCATACCGGCCAATCTTCACATAATTGGGTTGAACAGGGTTAATGGATCCGAGGACGCTCGTACATTTTGTTGCAGTTGCAGTGATTCAGAAAACCAACCGATAGATGACTCTCTCCCTGGTAAGCATTTGCATTTAGCCTAGAGGAATTAAGGGATGGAAAAAAGAACAAGAACTAACAGGAAATCCTGAAATCTGAATCATTTAGGACTGGGTATTCCATATTTGGGTATGGTTTTTTTTTAAAAGAATTAAAACCTTTTCATTTGGGAAAGAATGTTATTAGTTGAACACTGTTCAATTACCTTAACCTGTTTACCAGCATTGAAACCCAATATGTTAATGTATTTTATAATTATAAAAAAGTAATACATATAATGTTGAAGTTGTTTGAAACGTGAAATTATTAAAAGCATAAAACCCTTAGAAGGGTAGTTGTGTTTTTGGTATTTCAAGTTGGCTTTTGAGGCGAGTTTAAGATCGGATTTTAGGTAAAGGGCATCTAAACAAGTAATTTTTAATTACATAAGATCAAAAACATGTATACCCAATGCTAATGAGTAATGGGTAACTAATGGGTATGAGACCAAATGTATAATACGGTGTGCAATACAGTTTAAGATCATGTGTAGAATGATATCTAATCTCTCACTCTCCTTTATTATTGCAGGTTTAAAAATCTTTCCTGGTGTAAAGAGGAAGTTGGGTGATGATTTGCAGGATGAAGAATTCACCAATTTGAATACTATTATTATGAATTCCAAGAAAAGGTGCACCAATTTTCAAAATAATTTGGTCCGTCGGGCGAGCAATCCCACATATAAATGCAATGAGACCATTAAACATAATAACCAATGTGCTGTAGAAGGCAGCCTCTCAAAAAGCATTGCAGAACTTTTCTCGGGTCTGTCTTCTTTGCAGTTTGATCAGAAAACACAAGTTCCATATTCATTGTAAGAGTATCTGTAACCATGTGATTCATATTTCATACATATTTGTTTTCAAATTCGGTGCGTTATACATACATAATATTGAGACAAGTCATTGGTTTATCTGGGATGAACAAAGAGATTGCAGTAAGGTGTTTGATTAAATGTCTCAAAGAAATGTGATCAAGAAGGGGGAAACAACGACAAACCAGTGCATGATGACCTTGTAATTCTGCCATGACTGATCTCTATACCATCAAGCTTCTGTTGGCACCACTGTAGTTGAGACGTCGATATTGTAGACATCATGAGCACTCGTGACACGAGCTTCAACTCAATCATCGCGAACATCATCTCTTTCTTCTCAAGGTCTTCCATTACTTTCACTTTTCTTCTCAACCAGCATCTCTGTTTTCCATACAGGTCTTTCATCCACAGTTCTTTCTTTGCAAGCAAATCATAACCAAAACAACTCAAATCAGTTTTGTTTCTAAACTATGGTTTTCTGTTGATGTGAGTTATGTGAGTTTATTTAATCACCTGTCGAAGTGTACGTGTAAGACTATGCAAAAGGTTGAAGTCTCTTGGGTCTTCTAAAGGTGACCGATTCCATGAAACACGACTGCGGGCTCTCCACCATGGTTTCTTCTCATCTAACTCGATAAACGACTTAAAAGTCCTCATGCATTTCTCTATTGTCTTCAACGCGTCACTTGCCCTTATTGCTAGGCCTTTGTTCTTTCCTTCTTTATTAATGTCCTCATTCTCTTCAATTGGGAAAAAAGATTTGAATGTTGTGAGATGAAAAGTACCAATACAAAAAGGTTATACCTTTGTAAGAGGATGAATTTTAGGAAGAATAGATAAAACATGAGTTTCTTGAACACAACCCGTGGTATGTGTGGGTGCTATCCATTTAGCATTCATTTGGAAATGACTTCCAACTTGAACACAACCCGTTTTGAGTTGTTTAAGATGCAAGTTATATAAATAAATAAACCAAACAATGGTTCGCAATGACGCTTCTCTTTAAAACCCTAAAACTAACGTATTAGACCTCTAGGAGCAAGTTACACAAACGTGACCAAAAGTAAACTTTGATATCGTCATTTTAAAAAAATTTAAGTCATTTTAAAAAAAATTAACATACCTAGATGAAAGTCGCGTTTTAGAGACTATAGGTATGACACATTTCTAAATTAATGATCATTTGTGTAATTTTTGATTCTTGTATTATACCTGAAATATCAGGAACTTGAAGTAAGCTGTTGCTAGAAGACCTTTTTTTAATGAAGTTCCAATATCTTTTACCCTTTTCAGATCTTTCATCCTCCATAAACCTCTCAAGCAGAATCTGAAACCTCTGAAATTTATTTACCAAGGTACTGCTGCATAAAGCACCATAGGGAGCAGATGTGCAAGTAGTATCAGCACATGAAGTTATTATCCTTTCAAGCTTTCTGTATTGATAATGGAGTGCTTCCCATGATAAACATGATTGAGCTACATACACCATCTCAAAGTCACTTTCCAAGCTCTTTAAAATTCTTTTTTCACCACCCATATCTTGATTATTTGCAAGAAATGCATCTGCAACATTAGAAATCAATCATATTTTAGTGACGTATTTCGTACACGCAAAGATGCATATGTTCATGATGGTATGTGTACGGCTGAGAGTTGGTCGTGTTTGCAGGTTCACGGGTTAAGCTTGAAAATTTTATACGAACCCGGACACAATGTTGACGTGAAAATCATGTAACAGAGAAACCCAAACACAAAATGCTTATTTGAGGTCTGATACGAACATAACATGTTTAACCTGAAATATTTCTATATTCTTTTTTACAATATTAATATTCTAAAATCGTAAATTTACAACTAAAAATACGTGTCAAAATATTTCATGTGTCACTTTTATCATTTTAGTTTTATTAAATAATAACATAAAAACGTATTTTAAAAAAAAGAGTTAATAAAAATAAATGGGTTAAATATATAGACATTGACCTGAACACTTCTCGTATCCATTTAACTAAACCCAAACCCCATCACTTTCATTTTTGATTCATCTCGTGTGATGCATTCACACCTTAATTTCACATAATACTAGTTAATAATTTCCCAGTAAAAATACTTGCACTAAGATCATATGTAATAGTTAATGCTCTTTAAGAGGTATTTTTTCTTTTTTTGCCACATAAACACCTACTCATCATCATTCTTTTAAGCAAAAAAATGAGTAATAGTTAATATCTTTTAATGCCCATTAATCATTACCTAATTATGATATTTATAAGAAGTTAGATCGTTATGGTGAAAATGCTCCCACCTTATAACGCCCCTATAATGCCCACAAGGGTGGTGTAAGGGCGTTTTAAGGTACTATAATGCCCCATTACGTTTGGTCTATAACGAATAAAATAAGTGGGTTATGATGTGCGTTGTGCGGCTAAAATAAGTGTTACTAAACACTAAATTGAATTTCAAAAAAATTGTAAAATGATACTATATTTAATGTGTATTGGTTTTAAATAAAATTATTTTTGAAACTTAGACAATATATACTACAAAGCATGTCATAACCGTATATGCGAAAAAAAGCATGTCATGACCGTATATGCGAAAAAAAGCATGTCATGACCGCATATGCGAGAAAAAAACATTATACCACAAAGTTATAAAAACAATATATGTGTAAAAACAATTATAAAAATCAAAATATAAAAATAAGAAAAAAACATAAATACATGTGACAAAAGTGTATGGTGATGACACTATTTATCACGAGTGATATTTAAAATATATATCAATTTGACTAAAAAGAAAAAGACAGAAAACTGACTTAGTCCACATGTTCGTTCTTGATTGAGAAGATCAAACCACCTCATTCTTTCAGTGTACAATTTATAGAATGAATCCTTTTCTTCTTCATCAACTTTAGCAACCAATAATGGAGTCAGAACATCTGTAAAATGTTAAATTTGTTAGTTAGTTTGTCGGCAAACAATCGTTAATTAACAATATCTTGATGTTTAAACATATGCACCTGTTACTATTAGCCCGTGCTCCGTTACATCATTGTTATCACCCTCCTGATTTTCCAACAACGTGCATGTTGATGATCGGGTGCTTGAAATCGCCTCTTCGTCCCTCCGGCTAGGAAACGTGTAAGAACTAATCGGTGAACTTGCACCCGAAAAAGATGTAATTTCATCATCAAGATACGAACTTGAGCATAGTGATACTGTTTCTTGATCATTTGACTCAAAGTGAATGTCACAAAAGGCTACTTTAGGAGTTTCACAACAACTTTCGTAGCGTAAAAGCAAGATCCCAGAAGTTGTATTCGAAGAGGTAAACGAATAACCAACTTCATACCACGGATCCTCGTCTTCTGGTTCAGTGTTACAATCACTGAATCCAGAAGACGAGCGTGTTATGATCAAGAAACGCCTTAAAACTCCAAGAAAGCGTGAAAATAGGTGTCGATCGAGAAGAAAGATGATGAGAAAGATCCATCTTTGTAGGGTTTTGATCCATAAGAAAATTTGACAAAAGAAAAGAAAGATGGGATTTATATAAAAGCTTAAGAAATACCATTTTATAAATCCATTTGGGATCAAGTAGCATTCAATTATAAGCCAGCAGTGTGCAAGCATAGCCATGCTCAAATGACTATGGCAAGGTATACTATATATCCATTCTATCCACATATAAACTTGTAGTTTGTTTCTTTTTGATTATAAAATTATAAAACATATAGTAAAATCATTATAAAGTACTAATTAATTAATAATAACGAGTTTAAGTATTATGAAACCTTGTATAAATTAAACCACCATTAATTACAGGGTGATTAAGGTCTTGAAAGTTGAAACATCCATGAAATTTCAAGACTTGTTCTACAACCACCAAAAAGAAATAATAATATATAATTCTTGTGGGTCAAGATTGCCATGCTAATTGCTAAATTGGCTTACCAATAACTGAATCTCTTGAGTAGCTTAAGAGTAAAATAATTATATTTATGTATATTATATTTATGGCAGTTACATAGAAATATGTCATCTGTTATGATTGATGTAGCCATTTATGATATCAAAAAGCCAGTTTCCATTGCTCTAGACAAATGGAAAGTGGTTAAAAGGGTCATATTAAGCCACCATCAAATCATTTTAGAGTAATGCTTTGCTTGGATCTTGGATGCGATCTTATTGGGTGTTTTTTAAATAAATTTTAAGAATAAATAAAAAAGAAGCAAAAGAATAGCACAAGTAGTAACTTTTAGTTTCAATTGTGTTTTTTTGTTATCTTTTTTTTTTTCTATAAAAATTAGATATTAATGATTTTCAAATTAATGTAACTTTTGTAGTAGTAAAAAATCTTTAATCGGAAAAGAAATCATGAATGAGTGTGCAATTTTCAATTATGCAAATACCATAAATCTAACCAAATATTCTCCTTATATAGTCAAGGAACCAAAACAACATTACGTTGTAACTTTTCATGTAAAAGTATAATAGTTGATGTTTATAATTGTCGACTATTGGATAATTTTTGAATAGAAAAAAGCATGTAGGAACTCCATAAACAATAACTAAGTTACTACTAGTGGTTTATTCTTTAGCAACAACTTGTAATTGGTGCTGAGCTCATTACCATCGATGTCATAGCTAAGGATGAACTTCTTTTTATCGAGTATTGGTATTGTACTGAACCGCTACCGGTATTCATTTTTTCTTGGTTTCGATATCGGTCCCATTTGGTTTTAGTATCTTCAAAGATATTGGTACTGAGCGGTATCGTACCAACAAAATCGATACGGTATTCGGTTTATATTTTCGTTTTGGGTATTAGTACTTTTCGGTACGATACCGGTTCGGTACTGGTATAGTACCAATCTCATCCCTAGTAACAACACTTGTAAACCATGTCAAGATATTGTTTGCTTTGCTCCTAACAGGTCGTCCATCTAAAAACCCACAATTTTGCTTCACATGACGAATTACACGTTTAATAAAGAAGTATCGCATTAGGAAATGTTTCCACCATAAGGAAGACCTCCCCCCCACCCAACCGATGTGGAACTTATACTTGCACTTCCCTTAGTGAGCCTAGCATTCACACAGGGCATATCGATCCAACCCCTGGCTCCGATACTATATGTAATAGCCCAAGTAAAATATGCCATAATATTGTCTGTGGTGCCCCTGATGGTGCCTATTGAGGAACTCACAATTTTGTTTTCATACGATAAACTGCTCGTTCAGGCAAAACGTATCTTGGTAGAGAAGGTTTCCATCGTCGCTATGAGAAAGGTTATGTTCTTTCCCTCAATTGATGTGAGACTTACACGATCATTGTATGTTATACTAACAAGGAGCTCACAAATTCGCTTATGGTTGCACACGCGAAAAAACAATCACCATCACCATCAACCACGGAGTTCTTTTCTCATTCATAGCCAATGCACCTAAAACTTGTTGATATATTATAACTACATCGGTTGAGAGGGAGAGCGAACCTTTCTTATGGGGAAGGGGTGAAAACTTTCTCTACCAGTACGTGTTTTGCCTGGGTGAACAATTTGTCGGGTGAAAATAAAATCATAAGATCCCTGATGAGAAACCTACTGTAATTGGTGGGCAAAACGAACAATATCCTGACGGTTTACTTGGATCATTATATAGATGATGTCACAGCTACGGGGGCAAGATTAGTGTGCTAGCTTGGACGGTAGGTTTCATAAGGGGATGGTGATGTAATTCTCACATCAAATGAGAAGGAGAACGAAGCCTTCATTATAAGCGGAGTGAAAAGTGGAAACCTTCTCTACCAGAACACGCTTTGTCTGGCGTGAACTATTTCTCAAGTGAAAACAATACTACGAGTTCCTGGATAAACAAGTCATCGGAGGCAAAGCGGATAAGATTCTAGCAGTGCTAGCTGAGATGTTATAATTGGGAATCAATTGCAACTTACTATTAATTATGAGATCTTTATGTGATCAATTTCTACAACTTATAGAGAATCCTATATAATTGATAGTGTATCTGGTGGTTTTACATTATGGGTAACATGAGGTGTTGTTCCTTAGAACTCATCACTAATATATATATTTTCTTTTTTTGAAAGTATACATATTTATGTACTCTACTCGCCTTTATTGTATCATCACACTAGGAAATTGGCCCAACTACATTCTTATTTCTATGTGGTAGGTAATTGAGGAGTTTAAGGGAAAAATGAATCGAGAGAAGATTCAAGTTGCAAGTCCTAGATTTTAGTTTTTCAATTAGGTTTGATAAAACCGGCTAATACTTTTTGTGAATCTTGCAAAAATAGTAATTACCAAACAAATACCATTACTACCATAGTTTTGCGCCTAGACTTTCAAAATCATTACCTGAAGAACACGATTGTTGCACCTTATTTAAGGGCATCAATTCCATTATAAGTGAATAATGGTGGAAGACTCTCCTTGTATTAATCACATCACCATATTTAGGTTGAGGTTGTGCTCCATGTGATGTATATCACAAAAACGTTTAGATGAATAACACCTTGTGTAACTGTCCAAGTTATCTGTGTCATGATATTGTACGCTTTGTTCCTGATATGTTGTCCATTCAGAAACTTACAGTTTTGTTTTCATCCAAGAAGTTGCTCGCCCAGACAAATCGTATTATCATAAAGATGGTTTCACCCCCTTATAAGAAAGGCTTCGTTCTCTTTTTCAATTGATGTGAAACTTATATCTCTACCCCCTTAAAGAGCTCAGCGTCATCGCTAGCGCACCGATCCAACCCCTACCTATGATCCATCTGTAACAGCCAACTAAATGTATCAAAATATTATCTGCTCTGCTTCCGATGGACGACTCATCCAAAAACTTAAGGTTTTGTTTGACTTTACCATTAAGAAGTTGCCATATGTTACTACAGTTTAAATTACCAAAATAAGAAATATAACATAAAATGGGTTGTTTAACTAGTGGACTACCCCATGCTACATACATGGGTAACCCTTTTTCGTCGCCCTCCAACACCGGTTCCAACTCCTTAGCACCTTCAAATGGGTTTGGTATTTTTAATTTTGTTAGTATTATGATGTTTATAATTAGTTTAGAACATTTTTTTTATAAATATTCAAAATATAATTAATTTTTTTATAAATTCTGGATATACCATTACGGCATGCTTATTTTTATTTACATCTTAATACTTTATTTAAAATTGATACATATCAATATAATATATTTTTACTTTTTTATTTTAAAAACTAGATCAAATATAATATATTTTATTTATTGTTTTTAAACTCAATTTTATGTTCATCAACGTTTATTTTCATAAACAGTTACTATCTTCAATATGTTATTTTTATATTGAGTTTACGTTGGCATATGCTAGAGACCAATGTGAATATACTTACGGCATCATGATCCAACTCAGACCCGAGAAAAGGGTTAATAAATAGATACCCCTCATACAATGTATAAGATTCAAACTAATAATATTTCATTTTTGAACATGTTTGAAGCCTAATAAGATACAAGTCAGCCAAATGTAAAAGACAACGTAAAGCCCTTCCGATACAAAGACGTTCACTACACCATCAATAATTTAATATATATTAATTGTCAACTTTCATATGATTTATGGTTTTTACATTGTGTTTTATTGAGTTCTACTTATTATTTGGTTTATTACTTCTTTTTTTTTTTGAACTTTTTACGTTTAACAACAATAATTTTATATCTTTCAGAATTTAACATCAATGTTTTTTAGTTTTAACTTTGCTCCCCTATACTTTACATCTTTTGTAAATTATCCTATTTATGTTACGGACTAAATTTTGCGAGTTACACGCCACAATGTATATATGTGGTTTAAAGTTTTCGGACCTACTTTTTTCCATTTAATTGTTTGATGCAACGCGCAGATCCTAGATCGACTTAGTTATTACTCTGGTTAACCCTTTAGGTTTTCAAGTATGGTTTCATCTTGGTTTCTGGTTGTATTTCCGGTAACATGATGGTAAACCTTTTTAGGATTTATTATAGGCGATTATTTTTTATGTTGTCTCCGGTTGAACTTCCATTAAGCTTTTCCGTTGTTGGGGTCGTTGATGATAGTATGACATTGGTGCTACTTGACATGGTTTTACTCCTCTACCGGAATACGAGGGCTTGATGCCAGTTATAACTCTAAATACTAAATATTATTACCACTATAACAAACAGCAAAGTTGGTTGAAAATTTTCTCATCCTTCCAACTTAACAGATATTCTTTTTAATATATATTTAAAAAAAAAAAAAATAGTTGAAAGTTGCTAGCGATGACGTGGTAACGTTTACCCTTTTATATGGAAAGTTAAAGATTCAACGGAGCATATTAACATGATTTCACATTAAATAAACAAGTAAGAAGATACATGTTTTTGTCTTAATAAACTATGATATATACAATACGCACATATGTGTAAAATAAATAAATCGGTGGTATAATACTTATTGATAAATAGTTAAATACAAATAAAAAGTTATAGAACAATATCAGACTATCAGTCGACGTATATAAATACATGCATGAATAAAACTTTTGACAGAGTACACTTTGCATGTAACAAACATGTAAAATAAAATATGATTGATACATAATATAGTTAAAAGCACTATGTAACATATATAAAAATGGAATACGTGTTATTCATGTATTTATACAAAACAACCAAAACAACGTACAAATAATAATTGTTAAAATTTAAAATATATATATACTGGAAAGTTCAATGAAAAGGGATGTGGATAACTACGAGTGGAAGTCAATGCGTCATACACATCACTCTTTACTTGCTACATCTATTTATATAGCGTTTCCATTGCATCATTCACCACTTGATGTTTTATTTTCTCAAATATTATCCGATCACATTCAATCTTTTAGGTTTGTTTAACTTTACCAGACGGGTATATTTATCTTATTTAAATAAGGATGATAGGTGAGTTTGAGTTCGCGTAGTAATAATCCTTGTGTCATACTCTATTGTAATACTGTATCATATGCCTATCAGATGATTAAAAGCCGGGTACATGGTATTACGGCTATCGGATTTTTTTGTTAGTTTGTTTAAAACTACCCATTAAAATTACTATGTATCTATTATATTTTCTATTTAAATGAATTGTACGTTTTGCATTAGTATTGGTCAAGTCTAGTGAGGGCACCAATTTTGTATTTAATACAAAACAAATTTATATGTTAAATTGGATTGTAAAGATATGTTAATTAATTAACAAAGATGTATGCAAATCTTTAATGCTTCATTTTGATCACAGCGCTTCTATTGTGAAGTGCTTATCTTTTATGAATGTGAAGCCTGCAAAATGTGTATTGTAAATGCACTCTTTGTAACATGTGTATTTCTTTTTTACAAAGTTTCAAGCATATTAATACACATGTTTCTTCAAATGATTTTTTAATACAATATATTTTGAACATTGCCAACGAACATAACGGAACGCATGGGTTTACATCAGTGTTTCGTTAACCGACTCGTGTTTCCTTTGAAACACGTGGGGGCTTAATTACCGGTTAAGTATATTGTTTAATTATTTACTTTTATATAATATTACTCAATAAAACTAGAAATAGAAATACTAAAATTTAATTATTGAACTGGTACGTTACTCTATTAACTAAAAACAAAGAAATCTAAAACTAAAAGGAAAATGTTTACGATATGGTTCGGGTAATAGGTATTTATGGTTCGGGTAATGGGGAAAGCATCATCAACTACCACATTTCTCCCATACCCACAAAACTTTTTTACACTCATTCGATACCTGGATATTCATCTTATTTACCGTCTAAAATGTTTTGGGTTTTGATTTGAAGTTCATGGTCATTTGTGATCCATATAGTTAAACAAAGAGGTATAAGAAACCAGTTTTTTTTCCAAACCAATTCTAATTGACCGGTATGACCTTTGTTTTCTGGTTGAGCGGTTTTTGGCCAATTTGGTTCCAGTTTTAAACGGTGTCTTACTGAGAAATACAAACCAGTTAGAAATCTATTGTTGATATAAGTTTCAAATAGAATTCTGTAGGTATCGGTTCCAAACCAGTTCAGGTTAGCGGTTCGGGTCCGACACAACACATCTTAAACGTATTTACATCACAAATATGTAAAATCCATTTTTATCCACTTCCTTTGAGTCATTGGGCCCGCCTTTTACGTTTCTATTATCTACCTAAGAACCTGGGCCTGTTTTTCGTCACAGCTAATATGTGCCTATGGGCTTGTGGCAAGCCTACTAGTTGTTGACCCAACAGAGCCCATCAGCATAACATTCTGTAGCACTCTTACTAGCCCATGAAATTTAGCACGCTAGTGAAAAATAACACTCGAGGTTTATAGAAAAAATAGTACTAATTAAATTTATTTTGTCAACATGACTACTACAATTGTTGAGCTTGACTATAATATGCATGCTTTATTATGACAAGGTAATTTAATTAGGTGACGAACGCATCTATACCTAATAATAAGTGGTTGCGTCACGTGTCACAATTCTATGAGTCCATCATTTTTTCTCGCTTCTCACATATATTAATTATTTACTTATTTTAAACTAATATGTTTATTATTTATTTTATCTTTTAATAATATTCTTCATTATTTATATTAAGGTTTATTCTATATATATGTTCTTTAATTTATTTTTTATATTTTAAATATTTTATCACTTACTGAAGTGTCAAATGTCAAATTATTTTAAAAAAAGTGTGACATTTATTAAAATAAAGTTTAAAAATGTAACGGTAGATCCCACAACCAAGAAGTTGTGGGTTCCAACATTGTTCAAGGCAAAAAAGGATAACTAAGAAAAAACTAGGTATTATAATCAAAAAAAGAATAAGAATATAATAAGTTAGTTGTAGTAGCACACAAGTCAATTTATGGAGTAGATTTATACACAAAAATATTAGCTGCACAAATCATCGATATAAGTTTGTAGCTAGTGTAAACCCCAAAACTTATAAAACTCAAAACTTCACGTATTCGGAAGACACATCCAAGTTAGACTCAAATAAGACAACAATTAATTATCACTTTTTCACAAATAATAATTTGAATATTATTAGGGTGGTGGGGGTGCCTATATCACCAGTGGCTGGTTTCGCGTATGTAACCACTTTCACCACACCATATCATACCACACAACACATCAATCAATCAATCACATAATGTCACGTCATACTATACCACATCACATCATAAAAAGAATTTTAAAGCAAATAATTTAAAAATAATCACCACCTGCCAGCTGTAATCATCACCTTCCAACCATCACCATCACCATCACCATCAACCACAAAACCATCTCTTAAAATCGAAACCGCCATCACACCTAGATACAACCCTAACAACCACCATACAACCTTCGGGGAGGCGGCGGCGGTGACGGATGAGGGAGAATAAGGTGGTGACCATTGGTGGGGTTGGTAACGGTTGAAAAAAGAGCCAATGTTGGTGTGTGGCTCGGCGTATGCTCGTCCTGTGGCGTGTGAATTTTGCGGCTTGGGAGACCGGCGGCCAGCGCCGCGTCCTAACGGCGAGAGCGCCCCACCATCCTTAGATTAATTTGAAGTTTCAAGTCTTTTGTTTATAGTTTTGTTTCAAATTGATGTTTGAAAAAGTTAGAGAAGTTACAGTGAGCCTAGTGAAAGCACAAATGTTTGACTTCACCTAAAAAGAAAAGAAAATAATAATTAGGGACAGAAAGGATTTAAAGTGAATGGTCAAGCAAAAGCTTGTGTGTTGATTCATTCATTCATACATCAATCCCTAATCCCATCACCTGCAAAAAAGCAATCACTTTGTCCTTCACCTTTCTAACAAAGACTTGGAAATTTGGGATGCTTTAGAAATCTCCCTTTTCTGTTACTAGTTCCTTCTTTTAGTTTAACACCTTCAACCAAAACCCAATTCTTTGGATGCCAAATTAAATTTCATATATTCTTTATATGATATATTTCAGGCTATTGTGGCAGCTTGATTACACATTTAGATCGGTAAATGATAAATTAAATTTCATATATTCTTTATATGATATATTTCAGGCTATTGTGGCAGCTTGATTACACATTTAGATCAGTAAATGATATCTGTATCACTGTATGTATGTATTCTTTAATGATTATTATATGTCACTAGCTAGTTCCTGTTTTTACTTCAATAACTTCAACAAAATCCTACTTCTTTGAATGCCTAATTTCATATATGTATAGTTGGTCATGCAAAACACACATCTTCTTTGTTTTACTTGTTGCACCCTTTTTTAATTTTGTTACATCGATAATATTTACTGTTTTCACACTATAAATAATATATGTATGCATGCATGCGCAACTGTATGTTATAAAATATATGTTATAAAATTGTTGCTACAATTTTTACCATATATATATAAATGGTTTTAGAATTTACTAGAAAACTTCAAAAAATAATGCAGTAATAAAGGTAGACTCGGAACGTGTTACATATAGATCATTTCCTTGCTTATATCCATTCATACTTGCAAATAATTAGGTGTATAGTTTTTGATAAAGTTATTCTGAGCATTCTAAGATATTATAAACCAGATTAATCAAATTTTGAGAAGTAGAGAATTTTTTAATACAAACAGTACTCTTTGACGAATGACAACTATCCTTCATGTTCAAGTATGTCTAAAGGCATGTTTAACATAATCTAATTTATCATTATGGGAAATAGTTTCTAGTTAGAGCTACATGTTTTCAATAAAATCACTGTAGACGTAACTAAAAAGTTTATAAAATGTAATGTTTTTCAACAATAGTCCCCATTTGTTACGGAAGCTAACTTTTTTCGAACCACAACCCTACACTACTCCTTCACACGTCTACACCACCAATTATTTCCTATATATCAAGTTTAAACCTTAAGTGCTCCACAAGGCGTCTGATTCTTATCATTAGACAATAACCCAAGTGACATTCAGAAGCTTACTGAAAGTATATCATCTTATATTTTAGTAAAAGAATTTTGTGGTATATAAATAAAACTAAAATAAAGCACTCACAAAATTTATAAGTTACTATCAACTCTTTAAAATCATATATGCATGTTGTTTAAACTAGTAGATACTATTTTGTATGTGAATAGAGCCTTTGTCCAATTGCATAGTGAGGTAAAGATGTAAAGGGTAATGTCAAAAGAGGCAAGAGCACATGATAGCATGTGGCATCCGGGTTTCATGGGGGTGAGTTGGTAAAAACCCTAATAATTATATATTGCTTTCAAGAAGCTAGAAAACCTCATGATTATTACTTGTTTTGCTTTTACATTTGACTTAAATTGTCAACTCAAATCATGAAAAAAATCCTGCTACTTACTACCTCAGATGACAACCTCAAACATAAACTACTCATCAATGTTTTGTATGTGATCAAATGTATGCCCCAAAAAGATATGAAACACATGTTCATTCTACAGTGTTTTTGATTGGAGTAGGTACAAAACAAATATTTTATATCTTTTTGATTTTGATCTGAAATGACTCTTTTTAAAGCATGCATATATTCATGGGTTTCTGAACCTTTTATGGTCACCCGATTAGGCAAAAACATCATCATGGATCTTTCTGTAACACCATTTCAGCTCCAGCTCTTATCCACAAGAAAATATATATGTCCTTGGGATACAACCCTACTACCACTTTATCCGGAATGTAATATAGATACACACCTGGGACTACAAATTAGGAGGAATAAGAATTTAATATAAAATTTGAGGGTTAAAAAGTGAGGGAAATTATCAAGATAAACATTCGACTTAACTATGCAAAAAATTAATATCGACTATATTTATAAAACAAATATACTTTTAGCTCAAGATTTAGGCTGTATTTATACAGACGGCTAAGATTTAGATTATATTTTTATAGGTGACGGTTAAGATTTATTCATCTTTTTTTTTCAAATGTCTAAGATTCGGACTTTTTTATTATTTTATTATTTTATTATTTTTTTGGCAAACGCTAAGATTTAGACATATGTTTTTGTAAATTGCTAATATATAGCTTGATTTTTTTTCTTGGACAGCTAGAATTTTGCCAACACATATAGACAAAGTTTTATACAAAACACATGTTTTTGCCAAAATATTTTTTTTTCTCAATCTGATTTTTTCAAAATATAAGAAAATGATTGAATTGCAATATTTGTTCCGCTATATGCGTATACCATACTAGGGGTGTTCAAATTCGGATATCCGAAGATTTCGGATAGTAGATTTCACTATCCGAATCCTAATCCGAATCCGAATCCGAAATTTTGGATATCCGAATTTCGGATATCCAAATTTCGGATTAAAATATTTAATAAAAATATGATAATTTTTATTGAAATTTTTTTGGATATCCGAATTTTTTATTAAAATATCCGAAATATCTGAAAATATTCGAAATATTTAATTAATATTTAATGTTTTTAAATTTTTATAAAAATATTTTGGATATTTCGGATACCCGAAATATCCGAAAAGTCTCAAAATCACTATCCGAATCCGAAATTTGGGATATCTGAAGTTCGGATATCCGAATTTCGGATTTTCGGATATTTCAGATTCGGTTTCGGATTCGAATATTTTGATCACCTTTATACCATACACATTTGTATGTAGAAACTAAAAAGTGTTACAAAAATGATTTATTAATAAAAAAATTTAACGATTTAGTTTTTGTTCATTTGTTTTCACAATAAGTTAGTGTTCTGGTATAAACATTACCTTATATACATGCAAGTTAACTTAAGGGCTAAAAAAGACTAAATTATATTTTGAATTTCGTCCATAACCAAAGAATATTACACGTTCAGTATTAATTATCAATTCTTTACTACTTTATAACAGTTTTGATCCTTAACGTGGATTTTGCGTTAAACTCCTCATGCTTACTATTGTAAACCCGAGAATCCTTAGAAGTTCCTCATTTGAACAACTTCTTTTTGGCTGTTGATATCTGTTCACAAATAATTATTTTAGTGTGTACATTTTAAAATCTGACTTTTGAGCAACGTATACGTGTAAAAAATCAAATATGAGATTAATACTAAATTTTTTTAGAAATACTAAAATTCGTGTTCTAATGTTTCTCTATGTTCTTGTTCTTCTACAATCTTGTAGCTTATTTAAATAAAATAATAAATCTTGACGAGCATCAGGATCACCTTTAATACATCACATTTCTATTGAATTTAAAGTTTAAACAAGAATGATACAAATAAACAGAACAATCACAAGATTATGAGTCTTGGATTATGGTAAGGCAAAAGGGCAAGTTACTATGGATGTTTTGTTTCTACTTAAGAAGTGTTCTAGGCCCCCTTTCATGTTCTACCACAAGCCTTGACTCTCACCACACATTTGGTTTTGTTTTTCTAATGATGAATGAAAGTCATTGTCGCTTGAAGAGACATGAATGAATGAATGATACCCATGAATCTACTTTGATTTCAGGGGCCTCCCTTCCCAAGTAAACACAACCCCACCCGTTATACTAAAGAGGACAATACCCGGTAAGAATTCAAACTTCAAACTGACAATAGAAATGAAAACAAAAAAAAAGGTCAATGACATTCATGTTAGGATTTGTTTCTTTTTACATTTATTCTTGAACCTAAAATAATAATGTTGCATTATATACACTACCAGAACGTATTCCTTTCTATTTTTATTTATATTTATTTAAATGTTTATAGGATCAAGAACAATCTTGAGGAAATACGAAGGACAAATTAAATAAAGGGGTTCTTATTTGACGTGGATATGTGCGTGGCTAACTCTAATAAAAAGGCTTAACCTTTACCTTTGTTAACAACATCAAACATAATGAATATAATATGAAAGTAGTGGTTTTTGGTTTATTATTATTATCATGTAGAGGGTACTTAATCACTTAATTGTCATATAGTGAGTAATGTCAAGTGTCATGTAGTGAGCATGTATTTGCATTGTTTTGTAATATTCATTAAGAAAAAAACTATAATTTCATATTCTATTATCTTGTGACTAGTCATGACATTAGTTTAAAATATGTATATTGGAATAGTCTAGAATTTTAATATGGTACTAGAGCTTCAAACACTTCTGATGACAAAATCATTTTAACTTCTGTAGTCTTGACATTAGTTTAAAGTATGTATATTAGAATAGTCTAGAATTTCAATACGGTATTAGAGCTTCAAACGTTCTTGCCAGCAAAATCATTTTAGTTTTTTATGTTTGAATTAGAAGTCGACCCTGAACTTTAAAAACCGATACAATAAAATGCAACACTAATATGAAACATAGAAGAAGAGGATAATGATAAGAGTGATTAAAAAGAAAAAGAAGATTACAAAGAAGAAGAACAAGAATGAAAAAAATATATATGATGATGAATAAGAACAAGAATCAGATAGAAAAATATGATGATAAATAAAACAAGAAAGAAATAGAAGGATTTTTCAATAGTCTTCAACCCAATTAGTCACTTTTGGTTTCATGATCTAATCACACGATTATAGAACTTTTAATTTAGGATGAACATTTGACAAATCACATAGATGCAACTTTTAGCAATTCCATGCCGTTCTTAAACATGGCTTATATAAAGCCACATTGATTAGATGTCATCATCGGGTTATTGATGATACACCCTTTTTTAATAACATTAGGATTAAAACCGTAACTATAATCATAATACATTTATATATAAATAACCATAATTGTTCTAATTATAACTTCATGAGTTCTTTATAAAATAAATTTGTGAAGTATATCTGATTTATTAACTTTAACTAATAGTTAATTAAAAATGAATAAAGATGAACTTTGTATTATAAACCCTTACTCAACACGTTGCATATATTCTTACATATAATTTTATATATTTACAAAATTGCTTCTACGAATAATAAAGTGCAAGTCCTCACAATACAATGGTATAAGTGTTCGATGCTTATTACTTTTTATCATTGTAATATTATAATTACTTTTAGACATATTTTGTTTTTCTCTTTAACTTTTAATATGAAAAATTTTATAAAATTCCAAGCCGTGTCAAATATAATATTTTTTATTATTATTATATACCATTAGACTTTTACATTATACCTTTTCATTTATAATGTCTTATGAAATTCTATTTATATATTCTTATGACATGTTTATCTTTATCTGTGTTTCCTTATAAATTTTATAAAAAAACTAAGTTGTGTCAACGATTACAAGGTCCAGCATGTACATGTGCATCACCTTCCACATGAATACTTTTTAACGAATGCACAATAAGCTTTTACTAGCAATACATGTTATTTTGTTTGTCTATGCATTAATGAAGACCACGACCCTAAGGAAGAAAAATCTCATGCGACCTAAAGTTTAGCAGTTATCCTAACAACAATATTGTAATTCATACCTCATCACTACATATTTTATAATTTGTACCTCTTCACTCCTTGCTTCCACCATCATCCACCACCACCACAACCATCATCTTCATCATCGTTATTATCATCACAATAAGCTTTTACTAGCAATACATGTTATTTTGTTTGTCTATGCATTAATGAAGACCACGACCCTAAGGAAGAAAAATCTCATGCGACCTAAAGTTTAGCAGTTATCCTAACAACAATATTGTAATTCATACCTCATCACTACATATTTTATAATTTGTACCTCTTCACTCCTTGCTTCCACCATCATCCACCACCACCACAACCATCATCTTCATCATCGTTATTATCATCGCTTTAAACCACCACTGAAATAGTCAACCACCCACGAAAAATTCTAAATCGCCTAAACTGAAAATGATGACAGGAATACAATCGATAGGGGTTACACAAACCTTAAACTGAAATAAACATAATTGACACAATCAACCACCATCATCCATCATCATAACACGGGTTTCACCCACCATCATTTTTTTTCTTTACTTGGACATAACCCCAACATCTAAACTAAAAAAGTTTACCTATAAAGGAACTCCATACAAAAGTTGAAATTGAACGGAGACAGTCGATAGCGTCTGGTCTCAATTACCGGTAAGAGGGGTTCGTAGGTGATGGTAATGTTGCGATGATGGTGGTTGCTCAGGTGATGATGGTTTCATCTGGTTGTGGTTAGGGTAGACAGAAGACAGAGAACGATGTGTGTAAGAGAGAGAGAGAGAGAGAGAGAGAGAGAGAGAGAGGGTGGAAGTGGGACGTGTTTAATGCTTGTTATGCTATTAGAAGCATTATAATCTTTTTACACTGTGTTAATGGAACAAGAATAATGATGTTAATAAACTTGATGAAAATGATTATAACTTATAAAAATAAGATTATTAAACTACAAAAGTTAAATTAAAATGATCATTTTAACCTAAAATGTCACTCAAAAACAAAATAAATTTATGATCTAATATCTAAGTTGTTAAATTTAACTAATAGCTGGTAAATATGCATGGTAGTACAGTATATTTTTTTAAAACTTTATTATTCTAACATTTGGCATATATAACACACACACACACATATATATATACATATATATATATATACATATATATATATATATATATACATATATATATATATATACATATATATATATATATATATGTGGGAGGGATCCCTTGAAAACTATGTTATAAAAGAAAATCATAAAAACCAGGGGTTACATATATGTAAGTACGTGTTACAAAGTGTAAAATTAAGAGTTACGTACATATAGGGGTTATGTATATTTAAGTACGTGTTACCAAGTGTACAATTAAAAGTTACGTACATGTAACTTATACAAGTTACGTATATGTAAGTTTTTTCATAATCATCATCATTCCTTCGAGTTTTATTCAAAAATATATAATGACCTCAAAAAATATCGTTGAATTTTACTCAGTATAGTTTAAACAATTAATAAGTTAAATCAATTATAAAATTATTTGATTGCTTAGTGGTGGTTTTCACATTTTTTAATTATAAACATGGTTTTTGTTTGATCCATCTTATATATATATATATATATATATATATATATATATATATATATATATATATATATATATATATATATATATATGTATATTCTTACAAATAATTGTATATTTACCAAAAAATAATGTTAACTAGGGTTGTCCCCTATGCGCGTTGTGTGCGTGATAGACAAGTCAAACCAAAGCTCAAATAAAAGTATGCAATCCAATTATTATAATTTGACAATCTAATACGTTATCATCACAGTTTCCAATTGTCACACCCCCACTTATAGCAGAAACACGAGGATGTAATGGACGGGATCGTCAAAACACATTGTTAATTAATAGAGATGCATTAAATGATGTAAGACCTACGTGTCATGACGTCACCCGACACAAATGGAGACTTGTGTCGTAGTTAGTCAATCCCAAGACAAGCATAGTCAAATAGTCAAATGAAATTTAAATCCCACAACCCGGGAACAAGTAAACAAGACATGATCAACAAAGGTATTTCCAAACGAACATAATATCAGTAACACAAGACAAGTCTCTAAAATACATTTCCTTAGAGTCATCGCTAAGGCCAGCAACTCTAGCTACGCTCAATGAATATTGCCTGAAAATATATGCTCAAAAGGTCAACATATTGTTGGTGAGTTCACAGGTTTAAATAATAAAAAAAATTGATGTTGTGGAATAGTTTGGTAGGACATAAATGCATACAGTTATAAGCAAGCAATATCACATGTAATCATAAGCCTCACAACTAAACCTATGACGTACACACAGATCTTGTCGGAACATATTCACCCTAGGGCCAGTTCATGGCCACTGTCAGTCCCAACTAGTATACTAACAAACAAGGGTGCGGGTGTCAACCCAATAGTACTATCAATACCTGTTCGTCGGCTCCAACACCGGAGTTAAATAGTTGTGAATAAAGAACCACACAGAAAACTCATGCATGTACCAGAGATAAGCTAGCAAAACTGTAACACATAGTCCCAAAAGAATAATTGATTTCACTGCAGGAAAATGTTGAGCATACTTTTCCCCTTGATGTTTATAAAATAATTATAAGAAAATGAGTCCGTGAAACTCACCTCGAAATAGCAAAGTCCCAAAGTCCACGGTAAGAATGTCAAATCACTATAGAACACAAAACCAAACAGATTACTAAAGGCCAAGTTGACCTAGTTGGGTGTAGTCTTCGAAGCCCAATCCTTAATGTTCATTCCGATTATTGGTTTTAGTAAAACTCCATTTTTGTATCCATTGCTAATATTAGCGTCCCAAGTCCCGCCTTATATTTAGTCCAATAATTATGTATTAGATCGTTAACGTCCCTCGATGAACCTTTACCAAACCATTATTAATAATTTATAAAATTTTATTATTTAAAACCTTATACACCTTACATTTACTTGTTTAACCCACTCATTGTTTTTATTTAATAATATACCCACAAATTCTTATCACTTAAACTTGTAAAATAAACTCAGCTTGAATAGCTGATCGAGCACTAGTCTTGCATAGACTATTTGGAGGTAGAAAAGTAACAAAACATCACATAATAGATGTCAAATGAAATCTAAGACATTAAAATAACTTCCAGAAGAAGAATCAACTCAAACGGGTCATGAGTGATCAAGATACGACGCGATGAACACAGCCTAACATTCTGCTCGGATTTGACAGATTTGACCCTTGAACTTGGTTACTGACTTTGAAGGACCAAACGATATCAAAAAGTTACGAGACAACTTGGGTTAGATAGAGGACTCACTGAACTAAACTCTAGATGAAAAGTTTGACTAAATTGGAATTTTTATGATCACAATACGATCTGCGCAAGATGACCCATTTTTCTGACAGTAAACAATCCAACTTCTCAGTATTGTCTATTGGATTCAAAAACTTGGTTTTCGACCTTTATTGACCTGAATCCTGTAAGAACGTTTAATATAAGACCCCCAATGACCAAAACAAAGAATTAGATCATGGATTAACACAATATTACTATCCCAACTCAGATTCATCGACTTTTACTCTCCCGGTTCCAATTTTTATACGATTATAAATTAGATCAACTATTCTTTTGGCTCAATCGATCCCATAACAATAAATTAATAATTTTTAATTATTAATTAGGATCCAAAAACATCCATTAAGTCCAGATTTCAAGAGGTTACAATCCCAAATCAAATATCAATGAACAATCAAGAATAAATGCACTAGGGTTTTACCGATTGTAAATCCGACACTTGAACGCCCAGATCTCACAAGAGTTATCACCCCAAACAATGAAAAAGAAGAAGAACAAGTGAAGAATCTTATTATAGGATGATGAATGTCATCAAATACAATGATAAAATCAAAATAATATTGATTTTTCTTACCGGAGAATGAAGGGATGAACGATTGGAATCAAGATTTGATCTTGAATGAAACAATACACCAAAAATTGATGGTTTGTTGAATGTGGATGATGATTTTCGATGGATCAAGGTGAAGAACAAGGAGAATTGGTTGTGGTGGCTAGGGTTTCCAAGGAGAGAGCTTTTTGGTGAATTAGGATTGCAAGAATGAAGAGAACAAGGGGGAAAGGCCCCCTTGTTGATTCTCGGCCGATTAAGGGGAGGGGCAAGGGCCTTCGGCCCCTTGGCCCGTCACGTCCATTATCATGTCGTCTCGTTCCGCATGTCGTTCAATTTTAGGTTTTTAAATTCTACGCGATTAAATGATTCCAACAAACTACTATATGTCATCAAAATTACTAATTTTGGTGTTTTAGAATTAATTTTAAGCTTATTCCTTAGTCTACAGACAATGTCCACTAAGGCTCAATTTCTAATGTATGAAAACATAAACTCTAAGGTTCCACGTTTTATCATTTCATGATCAAATCCAATGCCCACGACCATCAACCTAAGTCAAATTTAGTGTTCCTAACACCAATCCCAGGCCCATTAACACATGTTAGGCCCATTAGCACACATTAGGCCCAGAATGTACAAATTTTAGCACTTAGCGTGTCTACAAGCGTCTAACACACAATTCACAAATCAAGTTAACGTTAGGTTAACCTTCAAGTCAAAGCCCACATTAAACAAAGTCAAGGTAAAATAGCCCAAGTCAATTGTCAACACACCTATTTTGGTGACGGATGTCACGGTATCCCCCAGTTGAGAGAATTTCGTCCCGAAATTCAGACTGAGTTTTAACTGCAACGCTTTTCGTGAATAGGTGAGGGTACTAAGTCCTCAATTGATCTCCCAGTGCATAGGTATAATTTAGGTCCTTGCTTTGAGCTCCAATTTATGACATCCGGTAATTTTCCGTTACCAAACACCGTTAGTTCCGTTAGGTCTTGCATACACGTGTCGTGAGCACACTCTAATTGTCGTTTAACGTTGGTGACTTAATACTAATTAACAATGATAAACAGATAATAATTTAACTAATAATATTAGTTATTAGTTTGTGGTTACGCGATTTATGAATTTTAAATATTAATTGTGAAATTCACCTTGTAACGGGCCAACGTGTTATATTTATTTGTGTATTTTGTGACTAGTGAAAATTATGCATGACTATTATTGTTAGTTTATTATGCTTTATCTTGTAGTTAAAACCTTTTAAAAAGTGTTAAAAGATTATTTTTAATAAAATATAAACAATAAGGGTATAAATGGTAAATAAAATTAATTAAGTTAAAAGAAAAAAAATCCCCACCCTAATCCCCACCCATCGACCGCGACTTTCACCCCACACCCACACACATTGCGATTTCAACCAAAAAAAACCACAATCAAGCTTCGATTTGGTGAGTTTCAAGGATACAACACGTTAACAACATCAATTCTTAGCTATTACGCGATTAAATGTTAGATTTTATGGGTTTTTCATGTTTTCTTAACATTGGCCGAAACCCTAGTCGATTTGGGTGCTAAAATGTTGAATTTTTGATGGTTTGTTGATTGTATGATGTTAGTTAGATAGTATTGATGATAGTTTACGTGGATTGTACAAGAAATTCGTGATTTTGATGGGTGGATCATACCTTACTAATAATAGTAACTTTTGTGCATGAACTTAATGATTTGATGACGTTATGATGTTAATGATGTTGTATGAATGTTGGAATTATGATAATTATGCTAGAAATCCAAGAACTGCTCATGTAGTTCATACCTTGCTAAAAGTAGAAACTTTTGGATATGAGATTTGTGAATTATGATGATTTGATGATGTTGAACATGTTTAAATGATAGTTATGAGCTTAAATAGGTATTGTGTTGATGAATTCATGATTGAATTGAGTGTTAGATTGATTTTGGGATGTTACTTTCCCAAAAGGGAAACTTTATTTATATAGAACTTTGGATATGGTGAATTGAGTATAATCATGATCTTAGGGTCATGTTAGAATGTTTATTGATGGTGTCTACTGTGATGGAATGTGTTAATTGGGTTGTATGGATACTTGATTGGTCAATTGGGAAATTTGGACTTTTATGGATTATACATGATGATGATCATCATACACGCATGCGAATCTGAGGCCCCTATTTAGTAGGATTGGCAGGGTTTAGGGTGTGAAGTCGTGAGTGGCTTCACATAGCATGTTGTGTATGATTAGACTTTATGTATGATGTACTAGTTGTGATGTAATTATAATTATGTTGAGCATGTTGACTACTTGAGATTTGCATGAGTTGTATGATAATCTAAGTTGTATGATGATCTTGGTAGAACAAGTGGTTGATGAAGTGACATACGTGAACAACTTGTATGATAACCATGTATGATGAGTTGCTATGCTTGATTAAATGGGATTTCAACAATCATGTCACCAACGGGTCAAACCGGTCAACTGGGTCAAATGTGTCTTGTTTTTCCAGATGCTTGCGTCAATGTGTTTATTGAGCACTTAGGGTTGTTAATGATTCTGTGTACACGTATTCATGTACTTGTGTGTTCTAGGTAACCTCTGAAGGTTGTCTTTCCTCTCTCTCTCAAGTTAGCTTTAATATCATTCGTGTGCACACCAGGTGAGTTCATGCCCACTTTATTTACATTCTCTTTTGGGGGAGATAGTATACTCATTCTGAAACGCTTTATTGATTATAAGTTGTGTATAGTGTAATGTAGTGCGATATACTATGAAAGTCCTCACACTTTTGGATCGTTAATATTGGAACTAGCGGGAAATCTTGGGTAGTACTACTGGGTTTGACAAGCCCCACCTATGCAACTCGAGGTCAAACGGGTACAATATTGTCCTAACACATGGTGTCACGACCTAGTAAGTTGTGACGGGAGGCAATAAAACAAAACGCTGTCAGCTTCAATCACGAAATCACTACTATTATTACTCGTGAATTTAGACTAGCTATCTAATTCAATGCACTCTTATGTTTTATAACTGTTACTGTTATGTTTTACGCAAACTCTTGAACTCACCAACCATTGTGTTGACTCTTTTAGTATGCTATTCTCAGGTCGTGGTTAATGAAAATCCTAGGAGCACTCACGGGTCAGCATTTGTGGGTCAGCATTGGTGAGAACATTTGTTGGTTTTGCTATTGGAATTATTGTGTATTTTGTTTTGAACAACGGTTGGCGCGTGTTTGCGCATTTTACATTACATTACATTACTTTGGTTTGTCTTGTTTACTGAATGCTTCCGCACTGTTTTAAAGTTTTAAACTCTGATTTGCTTGAATGTTTCATATAGAGTCGTTCTGAGTAACTAATGACTGAGATCCTAGTTTGTCACACGCCTCGCAGTAAAACCCCGCACGTGGATTTTGAGGATGTGACACAATTAACCCTTACGATAGAGATTCTGCTACTCCTCAGTCCTAGTTTACTCATCCATAATCATTACACGGTCTTCGACGAATCGGAATTCATTGCCCACCTGAAATTCTTTGATCCACACATATGAGATCTTATCAACAAGATACTTTTGAGTTTTGGCGTCTCATGCACTATACTCGAATCTTGCGATTATCCTATCTAATAACATTTGATAGTCTTAACCGTACTTTGAAAATGTAGGTGTCAATTTGCCTTTACAAGGCAACACCTTGTATACAGCTCATATATCATGGTCTCTTGAAATGACTTTTTAGGCCTGCAACCCTTTTTGTTGATATCTAGAGGGTATGGTTATTGTCCATTACCAAAACTTAGTTCCCGGTCCAATCCTGATGTCATATTCAAGGTATCATTGGTGTTTATATATAGGGTGTACCACAGCTAACCCACCACACTGCTAACACCTTGATAGTGTACCAGTCTCCAACCGTAACTATTTATTAAATCAACTAATGTCTGGGGGCATGTGCCCAAGGAAAGGCTTCCTTTTATAGTCAGCATAAAATTCTGACGATATTGAGCCGCCTTTAGTCTGTCCTTGATCCGAAACTCCTAATCATACATTTCTTGCATTAATTCGGGTCCAACCGTCTGACTTTGCCCGACCTCTGCCCAGCACACTGGTGACTAACACTTATGTCCATATAGTACCTTAGACGGTGATCATGTAATACTCCGATGGTAGTTATTGTTATAAAGGAACTCGACCAACGGTAGATGAGCGTCCTAGCTACCTCCAAGGTCAATGATACCAGAACAGAACTATCCTTCTAGTGTATGAGTAGTTCGCTCACTCATACCATCATTCTGATGATGGGTAGTCGTACTCATGTCTAGACGCATTCCCAGTACCTTCTATAAGTTATGCCAGAGTCGTGACATGCAACGACTGTCACGATCAGAGATGTTCAAAATAGGTACTCCATGTCTATCCACAGATTCACTAACATAAACCCTGGCCAGCTTTCCATCTTGTAGTCCTCATGACCAGTCTAGAAATGGGCGGTTTTGGTCATTTATCCCTCAATGATCCATCTCATGCCCACCACTAGTTCTTGGTAGATTCCTGATGAAGTCCATAGTAACGTCTTGCCTCTTTTCTTTTGGAATCTCAGGCTGTTGCCATAGGCCAGGTGGCCCTTAATGCCCCGATTTACCTTTGCACAAGTTAGCCACTAGCAAACCTCGTGCACTACGTCCCCTTTTATTCCAGACCACTAATGCAATCCTTTAGATTGTGGTTCCTCTTATTAGCACCAGGATAAAAGTATTCTTAACTTGCATGCCTTGTCCACGCCATTGAATGCACATTCTCCATAAATGAACCAAATTCCCCCTTAATAAAATACGATTCTCCATCGTCCTCTCGTACAACCTGTGCGTCCAGACCACTCAAAGCCTCATCTTATGCATTTGGATCCTCCATTGCCTCAAAACCTCGGCTAATCGGCAAGCACATTTGCCTCTCTAGGGTGGTACCGGTTCTCACATTCGTAGTCACTTAGAGATTCAATTCAATGTCTTATCCAGTGTTCAGTTCTTTTTAATAAAATATGAGCTAAAGATTATTATGGTCAGTCTAGATGACGCACTTGGTACCATAAAGGTAATGTCATCAGATCTTACCCAACACTAGGCCATGGGTGATGTAGTCCCACTCATGATTCTTAAGTTGTCATGATGCATAAGCGATCACTTTATCCCTACATCAGTACATAGCCCATTCTTTTGTATGATGTGTCTAATTACACAACAAATCCATCTGATTCTTCGAGAAGTTCCAAGATTGATGTGTTACCCAACTTGACTTTCCGGTTTAGAAACGTCCCTATTTGATTAGAACCCAATCAAATTTTCTATTCATTTAGGTTCAATAGCGTAAGAGGTCGAGCAATCTTCAAAAATTTTGCAATAATTTCCCGGTATTATCGGCCAATCCTAAGAACTGCTAGATTTCTGAAGACGTCTTAGGTGCCTCATAGTTTTTAAACGTCTCGGTTTACCAGGGTCCAGATGAATTCCTTGCTCATTCACCACATGTCCAAGGAGTTCCACTTCTCGAAACCAGAACACACACATGGAGAACTTAGAATATAAATTTTCCTTTCTTAACAATCCCAGAACTATCCCCACGTGTTTCTAATGATCCGCTCTTTTCCCTGAATAACTCAAGATATCCTCAATGAACGCTATGACAAATTTCTCCCGGTATGGTATGTACACCCGAATTATCAGGTCCATAAATACAGCAGGTGTTTTTGTTAGTCCATCAGGCATCACTACGAACTCGTAATGTCCGTAACGAGTTCTAAATGCTTTTATCTGGTACGTCATCCTCATTTACTCTAATTTAATGATATCCTCACGGTGATCGATATTCGAAAGTGCGTCGGTACTTGAAGTTGATCGATTAAGTCATTTAACCTCAGAAAAGGGTACCGGTCTTTGATCGTTAACTTAACCAGCTTTCGATAGTCCATGCACATCTTGCAGGATCCATCCTTCTTCTCACCAAAAAGTAGTGGCACCCTATGGTGAGTGACTATTATGAAGGAGATAGTCATGCCAGATCTACAGGAAACACTTCCTGAGTCTCATATAACAGGTATGCCATTCAACTCTTAATCCTCCATCTTAATGCTCATGTTATGCATCTTTTTGTCTTCTGATTCCACACCCTTATGTCAGGTGTCTCACCGTTTGACTACCGCATGTGAGTAATCTTTCACCACCGACGTTCCCAGCCCTATTCCTTGTCAACCAGTCCATTCGTACAACCATGCCAAGACTTCCAAGCCCAGAGCGTACATTATATATTCTAGTGGCATAATCTTCTAATAGCAAGTACTATCCCAAATTATCTCTCTATTCAATACAAGACTGCCATTAGCCCATTACATAACACGTATTCACATAACTGGGGGTCAAGTCTGACCACAACCACGTTCAGGTCCTGCTGTTATATGTCCTTTCACGACCTTATCCTTTTGTCCGCTTTAATGCCAGTTAAAATACCCAATTCCCTATAATCCTCCCGCCTTCACTAGCTTTCTTGAAGCACTAATATGAACTATGTCGTAAGTTTAAGTACATATCTTTACTATTACGCTCTAATTGGTTGGGGATGTTGTAGCAGCCACCATTCCACACGACTTGTAGAACCAGACCTCAGATGTTCCTCTCGATGTTCCTTGATTTAGATGTCATGATATATGGTACCATTTTGCTAGATTATGGATTCGGTAGGTATAGACAAATCCCACCATTGCTTGATTCCAAGACTCAAAATCCAACTTTTGCATCTAGTCAATAAGACGGTACTCTGTAGTCGCCAATGCTTAAAGCTTGTCCAAAGTCACGGCCATCACAACCTCCTTACTTCACTTGAACTTGGGTACTCCAGTACGTCCGTGTTTTGCCCATCAATAAGCAGGCAAGACTCTTTACCTTTTGATTCTCAGCACAAATCTCGGTGTTCATATCCGTTTCCATTTTCTCAATGCAAACGGGTTAGGGTTGTTGCTGCAACTTTCCAGTCAAACCCCTTTAGCTTGCACGTCATGAACTCCATGCACGCACAACCAATCCTGTCGCCTGTACTATTTCCTGTAATGATATAAGTTCCACCATGTCCAGCTCCAATCCTCTAGGATCATCACATAGGCCGGTTTAGGCACACCCCTAGTATATCATAGGTGCTTATATATAGGGTTCCCCGCAGCGTTCCCACCACACCAACAATATACAGAGGACGACGCCTAAACTGGTTACATGACACCTGTTTACTCCATCAAGTATAATGCTAGAACATTCCAATAGCCAATGCCCCAAGTCTTAAGAACAGTTTGAACAAAGCAACATAGATACATGGAGTCTCACCTCTCTACTTCAACTCTTAAAAAACCATGTATTTTGAACATGTAGTCAATTTCAACGATCTCATAAACAAAAAAAGGAGTAACATCTCATAGATACTAGGCTAAAATGTCACAGTATGATCCCCATGAAGGCTCCCATCGATTTGTACTTATGCAAGGATAAAAGAGATAGGTTTTTCCACACCATTGATTATAATAAGAACAGGAACTCCAATGTCCCATGTATAGAATGGAAGATTCGTACTAACTATGATTGTTATCTCACGAAAGGGTTTTCCAGATTTTGCATGCACTACAAATTACAATTACGTGTGCACCCGTAATGGTAATTTGCATTACATGGTCACCCCTAGCTCCTCCTACCAGAGTTAACATGTCTTGTTAAGTACAGAGTGTTATCTATGATTGGAGAATCATGGATATGATCACTAACCGAAGGTTAAGTAACCGAAGTTGTATAGAGGAATCGATTGAGAAAGCATTCACTTGGGTAAGGGACAGTCAAAAGGGTCCATTAAGTATAGTCCGAAATCCAATAAAGCAGTCATCTGACCTGAGTACGACATGGCCCTTGTCTGTTGTTTTCATGTAAGCTAGCATGTCCATCTCCTAATATTCAACTCACAAGATATAAATAAGGACTCATACAACATAGCTAACTCAAGTAGATACACCTACCAAAGGTTGTCTTAACAACCTAAGTCCTTTAAAGAATCCTTATAGCCGCACTTATCAATCCAAATCAAATAATAATCAAGCGCATAACGAGAGGACGTCATTACCTAATGCTTTATCAAGGCATGCACAAAAAATACAACGACCAAAGTTCTCCAAATAAGAAGATCACAGATAACACATAAGGCAGGCTACATAGCACAACAGATAATGCACATAAAATGTTCGCATGTATAACAGTACACACATAATCCTATGATGCATACTACATGTGGGTACTTTGGTTATAGTCTAGGTAGAATAATCCACCTAATTCTCTATAACCAATGGCTCTGATACCAATCTGTCACACTCCCACTTATAGCGGAAACACGAGGATGTAACGAACGGGATCGTCATAACACATTGTTAATTAATAGAGATGCATTAAATGATGTAAGACCTACGTGTCATGACATCACCCGACACAAATGGAGACTTGTGTCATAGTTAGTCAATCCCACGACAAGCATAGTCAAATAGTCAAATGAAATTTAAATCCCACAACCCGGGAATAAGTAAACAAGACATGATCAACAAAGGTATTTCCAAACAAACATAATATCAGTAACACAAGACAAGTCTCTAAAATGCATTTCCTTAGAGTCATCGCTAAGGCTAGCAACTCTAGCTACGCTCAATGATTATTATCTGAAAATATATGCTCAAAAGGTCAACATATTGTTGGTGAGTTCGTATGTTTAAATAATAAACAAAAATTGATGCTGTGGAATAATTTGGTAGGACATAAGTTCATACAGTTATAAGCAAGCAATATCACATGTAATCATGATTCTCACAACTAAACCTGTGACGTACACACAGATCTTGTCGGAACATATTCACCCTAGGGCCCGTTCGTGGCTACTGTCAGTCCCAACTAGTATACTAACAAACAAGGGTGGGGGTGTCAACCCAATAGTACTATTAATACCTGTCCGTCGGCTCTAACACCGGAGTTAAATAGTTGTGAATAAAGAACCACATAGAAAACTCATGCATATACCAGATATAAGCTAGCAAAACAGTAACATATAGTCCCAAAAGAATAATTGATTTAACAGCAGGAAAATATTGAGCATACTGTTCCTCCTTGATGTTTATAAAATAATTGTAAGAAAATGGGTCCTCGAAATAGCAAAGTCCCAAAGTCCACGGTAAGAATGTCAAATCACTATAGAACACAAAACACCAAACAGATTACTAAAGGCCAAGTTGACCTAGTTAGGTGTAGACCTCGAATTCCAGTCCTTAATATTCATTCCGATTATTGTTTTTAGTAAAACTCCTTTTTTATATCCATTGCTAATATTAGCGTCCCAAGTCCCGCCTTATATTTAGTCCAATAATTATGTATTAGATCGTTAACGTCCCTCGATGAACCTTTACCAAACCATTATTAATAATTTATAAAATTTTATTATTTAAAACCTTATACACCTTACATTTACTTGTTTAACCCACTCATTGTTTTTATTTAATAATATACCCACAAATTCTTATCACTTAAACTTGTAAAATAAACTCAGCTTGAATAGCTGATCGCGCATTAGTCTTGCGTAGACTATTTGGAGGTCGAAGCAGTAACAAAACATCACATAATAGATGTCAAATGAAAGCTAAGACATCAAACTAAGTTCCAGAAGAAGAATCAACTCAAACGGGTCATGAGTGATCAATATACGGCGCGATGAACACAGCCTAACATTCTGCTCGGATTTGGCAGATTTGACCCTTGAATTTGGTTACTGACTTTGAAGGACCAAACGATATCGAAAAGGTACGAGACACCTTGGGTTAGATAGAGGACTAATTGAACTTAACTTTAGATGAAAAGTTTGACTAAATTGGAATTTTGATGACCACAGTAAGACCCGCACAAGATGACCCATTTTTCTAACAGTAAACAATCCAACTTCTCAGCATTGTCTATTGGATTCAAAAACTTGGTTTTCGACCTTTATTGACCTGAATCCTGTAAGAACGTTTAATATAAGACCCCAATGACCAAAATAAAGAATTAGATCATGGATTAACACAATATTACTATCCCAACTCAGATTCATCCACTTTTACTCTCCCGGTTTCAATTTTTATATGATTATAAATTAGATCAACTATTCTATCGCCCCAATCGATCCCATAACAATAAATTAATAATTTTTAATTATTAATTAGGATCCAAAAACATCCATTAAGTCCAGATTTCAAGAGGTTACAATCCCAAATCAAAATATCAATGAACAATCAAGAATAAATGTACTAGGGTTTTACCGATTGTAAATCCGACACTTGAACGCCCAGATCTTACAAGAGTTATCACCCCAAACAACGAAAAAAAAGAAGAACAAGTGAAGAATCTTAGTATAGGATGATGAATGTCGTCAAATACAATGATAAAATCAAAATAATATCGATTTTTCTTACCGGAGAATGAAGGGATGAACGATTCGAATCAAGATTTGATCGTGAATGAAACAATACACCAAAAATTGATGGTTTGTTGAATGTGGATGATGATTTTCGATGGATCAAGGTGAAGAACAAGGAGAATTGGTTGTGGTGGCTAGGGTTTCCAAGGAGAGAGCTTTTTGGTGAATTAGGATTGCAAGAATGAAGAGAACAAGGGGGAAAGGCCCCCTTGTTGATTCTCGGCCGATTAAGGGGAGGGGCAAGGGCCTTCGGCCCCTTGGCCCGTCACGTCCATTCTCGTGTCGTCTCGTTCCGCATGTCGTTCAATTTTACGCTTTTAAATTCTACGCGATTAAACGATTCCAACGAATTACTATATGTCTTAAAAATTACAAATTTTGATGTTTTTAAATTAGTTTTAAGCTTATTCCTTAGTCTACAGACAAAGTCCACTAAGGCTCAATTTCTAATGTACGAAAACATAAACTCTAAGGTTTCACATTTTATCAGTTCATGATCAAATCCAATACTCACGACCATCAACCTAAGTCAAATTTAGTGTTCATCCCCTAACATCAATCCCAGGCCCATTAACACATATTAAGCCCATTAGCATACATTAGGCCCAAAATATACAAATTTTAGCACTTAGCGTGTCTACAAACGTATAAAACACCATTCACAAATCAAGTTAACGTTAGGTTAACCTTCAAGTCAAAGCCCACATTAAACAAAGTCAAGGTGAAATAGTCCAAGTCATGGTCAGCACACCTATTTTGATGACGAATGTCACACCAATATGGGAGGGCTTATATAACATATTGTTAAGCCCGGAAGCATAAATTATTAAAAGGCATCAGCAGAAGGTAGCAGATAAAATCCCACCATCCTCGACATCTGCCATACCAAGGCTGCATTTGATTCAAAGTCTATCTCTTGTAGTTAAGATCATCACAACCACACAATAAAGCTTAATCAACAAATCTTGACCAGAGGATAATCGAGATCTTCTTAGAAACAAAAGGAGAGTAAACAACCTCCTCAATCTAGTGATGCCTCAAATCTAGTCATTAAGATCTTCCTAGAAACAAAAGGAGAGTCAACAACCTCCTCAATCTAGTGATGCCTCAGATGATCTAACACCCGCCATCATCGGCCTAATGGACTAAACAGAAAGGCAGCCACACCAAATATTCTTACACAACATATTACATACGTATCAAACCAAAATCAGATCTTACAAAAATATCTCAGATTATATAAACCCATGATCACAGACCGAACACAGTCAACGTAATCGTGAGCCAACATAAAAAATTAGGAACACATAAAAAAATTTATCTTAGATAAAAAAAGGTTAGAGGAAACAAAGATCAACATCAACACCACTAAAAGGAAATACACAAAATAACCCTTGAATTAACCTAGAAAATGGCTACTACAACAAGATCACCAATGACAACCAAACTGTAGCTACCAAATCAAGTATGGCAATGATGACTGGACATAGGGATCTGACGAAAAAAGGATATGAAAATCTTTTAATATTCATCGATCATAAAAATAAAATCACCACCTAGGGCTAGCCGAAAAAAGTACAGGCAGGTGGTGACAACAAGCTAAGCTCCAGCTGGTAACGAAGGTGGTGGCAACCCGACAACCGGAGGCTGAAAACCAGTAACTGCAGGCGGGGGTAGGTCAAATGACAAACGTAGCATCATAAGACACACATGAGATGCAAGACCAGTTGTACCCAAAGCATAATTAACATTACAATATTATTCTTTTTGATTATTTTTTAACATATAGGTAAATATAAACATTAACTTTTTCATCTAATTTTATCGTTTTTGTTAAATATATTGTGTGTATATGTGTGTATGTACGCACATATATGAATATATATGTGTGTGTATGTGTATATGTATGTATTTACGTACTAAAGCCACACATGAACACCGTAGACATGTAGACGTGCTCCTCTTCCACACAAGTATCCCAAGTTCAAGGAAACACCCCCCTCTCCCCGCGGGCAGTTCTTTGGCTTTTGAGATTACTTTTTTTTTTCTTATTATATAGCTAAAATTCTTTTATTCTGAGATTACTTTTTTTCTTTTTGTTATTATATAGCTAAAATTCTTTTATTCTTTAACTAACCAAATTATAATATCCTTTACATAATAAAATTATTATTTCAATTAAGTTCACAGTTTAAATGGTTTATATTACAACTTTTTAAATTACAACGATGTAACATTTTTGCTAATTTTTGAATATAATATCTCGACATATTTTCCAATATACTACTCAATTGTAGCAAACTCATTGTTTTATTCTGGCACAAAATATGTACGCCACAATCTGTTGATCAATTGTAAAATTGTCGTAAAAAATGAACCCTAACATTCTGTTTCTAAGTGATCAAAGATCAAGTGACAAAAATATTATCACTATAATGTTGGTATAATTATGAATTTAAGATTGATTTCATCGACAGTCCTTTTTGTAGTTGATTAATCTCACCACTTCAAATCGGTTTTAGTTCGGGGTTTTCAGGTAGGCAAAAATAACACCTTTACATTTGGTTTAATGAGTCCCACAAGTACATGCAAATGGTCCATTTACTTAAAAATATAACTTTTAGAAAAAAGCATAATTACGTAAATTAACGATTGTGTAACAAATTCACGTAATTATCATTTGAAAACGTAATCTTTATAGGAGCTAAGAGAATCAAACATTTGGGTTATATAGAACTCGATCCTTGACTCTAAGTCAACATCTTCAAGTCGTACTTTTTACTCTTATTGAAAGAGTTTTTAAACTTCAATTACTCAATAAATTCTTTAATTGTATTGTTTAGAGTGTGCAATAATATATGACCCGAATATTCATATGAAAAATCTGAAATTCCGAACCTTAATTATGTGGAATTTCAGATATACTAGTTTTTTGATTTTGATTCAGATTCAGACAATGATTCTAGAATATTCGGGTAGTTATAATATTCAAAGTATCTAAAATTTAATATATATATATATATATATATATATATATATATATATATATATATATATATATATATATATATATAAAATGTTTTTATATGTTAAAATAAAAATATTGAATAAGATCATGAAATATAATATATTATATTTGAATATTTATTATATATATTTTTAATTTATTTAATCTTTTAAATTGTATTAATAATCCCAAAATATTATATCAATACATTCTTTTTTTTTTTTTTTTTTGTTTTACAACATACCAGTTTCATTTTTCGAAAATTTCAGATATTGAAAATTCCAACATCCGAATTTTTATATATTTGAAAATAAACACAACTAGATTATTATTACAACGCAATCATCGACTTCTGGTGTTAGTTTGATAAGCTTACATTTTTCTTATCCATGCTACACAACCATAGTGATCCATAACTGGATAACTGAATCTCTTTGATCTAAGGCTTTTTTCTCCACTACTCTTTTTACTCTAAAGCAAATTCCACTTTTTTACATTTAACAGATGCCCTGAAACTTCCAAGCTACTTAATGAAGCTCCACCTTCGGTAAGTGATTTGATCATAGCGTAATGTGAAATTAGATAGGTCGGTGTGATTATATCAGCCCTGAGAAAATCTTTATTTCTATTTTTCTCTCAAAATGTCCATTTTAAAAATTAGTGCTCAAAATGTCCCTATCAGACAAGGCGTCGGCACCTGTACAAGTAAAAGCGGGCGCCAGAACAAGTTAAAAATGAACACGCGTGCTTAAGCGACACCTTTGAGGGAACATGCGTCTGCCCATTGAGTAAGCATGCCCACTTGCTTAGGCACACATCTCTATTTGTGAATGCTTCTGATGTACAAACATCCACACCTGTTTGTAGAGGCATCAGGCATCAGTGCATTGCCAGAGAGGGCATTTTGAGAAATAAGTTTTGGAGGAGACATCTTGAAAGGAAAATTAAGGCAAACATACATTTTGAGAATTTTTGTTTATTAAATTATTTTAAACTTCTACTTAGAGCATTCACAGTGGATTTTTTATTTTTATTCATATAATTACACTAAAAATCATTATTTTTCTCTCTTCTTTTCAATTAAATAATACATTTTATACCCTTATCGTTACTTTTTCCTCTCTTCTCCACTCACAATCACTTTCAAAAATATTAAAAAATGTGATTCTTCATATATACAAATCAACAATAATATTTTCTCTTTACTTCACTTACAACCACTCAAAACCATTTCATATAATATAAGAAACACACTAATATCTTTTTAAGGATTCCACTCTGGTCTTAATATTCAAAGCAAGTAATCATTTAATTTACTTTCAAATATAGATTTTACCAATAAGTATATAAAACATTTAACAAATATATATCTTGGTGAACCTCCTTCAAATGTTGTGTGTATATATCATATTCATCCTTAGCTACCTTCAAGCTAATAGCTTCCTCTCGCTCTCGCTCTCTCTCTCTCTCTCTCCACTCACACATACACAACACACAGCCATCATAGAAAAAAGCTACAAACATATTTTAAGAGTGACGTACCCTACAAAACAAAGGCACATGGATTTCTATTTTCACTACAGAAACCCTAATTTCCATTCTTCTTCAGTCCTTATAACAAACAACAAAACCAGTAATCCATTTCAAGCAAAAGAAGGGGATCAGAAGAAGAAGAACAAGATCAGAAACAACAACAAGATCAGCAACAAAGTGAAGCTCTCTACTGACCCTCAAAGTGTAGCTGCAAGAGAAAGAAGACACAGAATCAGTGAGAAGTTCAAGATTCTAAGAAGCTTGATCCCAGGTGGTGACACCAAGAATCTTGACACAGTTTCCATGCTAGAAGAAGCCATTCAGTATGTCAAGTACTTAAAGTCTCAAATTTGGCTTCACCAAACAATGATAAGTTTTGAAAACTTTGATGATTATGGTCATGATGCTAGTAGAAGTTATGATCATCATGATCAATACCCACATCAAGATTTTCATCCTTTTGATAATTTCCATGGGGATAACTATCATCATCATGAGATGTTACCACAGCTAGGGTTTGCAGAAGGATCCTCCTTCAAAGTTGAAAGTGAAAATAACATGGTCTCTCTATCTCATGATCATCATCATCATGCAATTTATCCATGAACTTATCTATACATATGTCCTTAGTTATGAATCTAGATCTTAGTATAGCTGTATGTTTTAAAGGGTGTTTCATGATGCAAATTATGAATGTTTTGGATGGCATATAGGAATGTATATTCATGAAACATAACCTGTATATCTTGGTGTATGGTGACACTTTTGATATGTAATGATATGATTACCTGCGCTGTCAAATATTTTGGATGACAGAATGAAAAAACAGATTTTTAATTCATAGAATCATAGAGATATGATTTCTAGTTCAACTTTTTTGCTCTAATTAAAAGATGTGTAAGTATCTGGTAATGTTACGAAACTTAAATATTTGTGCATAATAGAGCAATGATTTTCAATAGTGATGAACATTGGAGTGAGAGTAGTGTGACCAATGATCCCAAATTTGGGTTGTTTGATCATTTATCTCATTATCATCGTTCAGCATATATGCAAGAGATAATAACAAAGTTTCCTTATTACCAATAAAATTCCTATAAAAACATTAAGTTGATTTAGCTAAAACCCAAAAGCAGTAATCGAAGGAATTATTATTAAAAGATATAATGCATCATACTTCATTTTCATATTTCTAAACTGGTAAATGATCCAAACGAACACGAAGAGGGTTTGTTCATGTTTGTTCTCTAACGATATCCTAATTAACAAACGTGAACACTTAAATGCCTGAATTTTCTTGTTAGTGTCCATTTCTTAAGACATTGAGCTACATGTTCATTTATGTTTGTTCGGTAATATTGTAAGCCAACGGTTCACGAACATAAATGAATACAAAGAAACGTACACTAATTAACAAAGATCAACTAAAAGTAAACGAGATATCCAAATTAAAATCTAAAATATATCATCTTTACATCCAACATTTCAAATCAAAACAAAATATCTAAATGAAAGAAGATGCATGTGTTCATATATGCACAGATTTGGTTAAGGAACAATGTACATTAATTTGTTTTTTCCTAAGTGGAGATACATAACCTTCCCTCAAACGGTTTATGAATACTTCACTTTACGTTCGGCTTATTTAAAAGCATACATATTTCTATCAGTTAAGCTTATTTGTTTGGTATATGTGGGGGTAATCTTAATCTAGCTAAGGAGATTTCAAATGGAGATAATAGCAATTTTGTCTTTTTGTATTTAATTACAGAAACTAAACTCCGACCAAGTGTTAATGATTTTGAGTAACTGTATCAAATTAAGAAATTCTGGGACGTAATTTTTTTTAACGACAGGTTAGTTATTAGTATCACAAAGTTAGTAATTATTCGCTAATATTAAAGTTTGAACTCTATACCTTCAAAAGAGACAAAACCTCTCACATTCCTCTTAAGCACCAGACAAAAGAATCATTGGTTCTGGGAGGTAACTAATAACACATAAACAAAAAAGCAAACATCAATGTACACAAATAAACATAAATTAAAAGTAACGAGAAATATTCAAATTAAAGTGTTAAATACCATCAACCTTACATCCAACATTTAACAAGTAAACAAAAATATTATATATATTATTAAATAGCAACTTCTTTGTGAATCATGGTTTATATTCTAATTAGCTTTAGAGAGTTGTATCTATTTTTGGATTCTTAATCTTTTACTATTAAACTCAATACTTTACATCTTATTGTTTATCCCCTACAAATTTTCATTTTCAACTTTGTCCCCTATACTTTTCGTCTTTTACATAATTTTCATTCACATATCGATCTAAATTTTACGAGTTAACATGTCATAACGTGCCCGTATGTTTAATGTTTTTACATTTATTTTTGGACTGTTATGGTATAACATCGTGTTGGTAGCCATGTGCTACAAGCCCCATAGTGTCTTCACTCGATCTGTTCCCTAAAGAACCCATAATAAGAGAAATCTTTCAATTTCCGTAGCCATTCTGATTAAGATATTGAAATGTGTTTGCGTTTATTTATAAGATGTGGAAAAAAATGTGCCTTATCTATAAGATGTGGGATGTAAAACGCTAATTTGCTTTTTATAAAATGGTTTCTACTTCAACACAACTCCACGCATAAATACAAGTGTACTTATCATGTTTGTAGTATAGTCTAGGTAAGAATCAAGTATCGTCCAAAGACTCGGAATATCCTAACACTTCAATTTTGTAATTCTTTAGCCAAAAATATAGATTGTTAGTTGATAGCACAGAAATAACATAGGCTAAAATGCAAGTAAATAGCACGAATGAACCATCAATCAAGGAATGATATCACTTAGGTTCAAATCCAGTTGAAGATATAATGACTCAATATATGGATGTATCGTGAGACCAAGAATGCCAAGTGGGAAAGGAGTCATGTCAATGTTATCTATTTAGATAATTGTTTAGAAACTAATAGATATATAATGTTAACATAATAGCTAAAAGAAACTATTCTAATAAAGATCAAATGATAAATTTTATGTTAACATAGTAAATTAGATATAGCTCATGTCAAGGCTATCATTAACTATTTGATAAGCTAGTATGATAAGACATACTAGACACCTTAAGTTGAAATAATAAATCAAGACTAAGATTAGACTTCACTTGTAATTCTTCAACATAATACTATAGCATTAAAAGGCTCCTGTTAATGAAACCTTGGATAAGCATAGGACAATGATTGTGATAAATCATACAAGACAATGGTTTGTCAAAACTTATTTGTGATCGTTCTCAAATAGCATAACGGGGAATAAATCTTACAAAGAAACATGTCATTCCATTATTATTGTTACATTATGTTCATCTGGCGATCAAGAAACGAATGGGTGTTTAATTGCTTTCGATGGCACAAAGATAAGGTGATAGAAGACATCAAAGCAAATTCATTTATTTGGGTGAAAAACCAAGATTCTTTAAATTTCTTACAATTGGAGGTGTAGTGTAATTTTTATGTTTCTTTTTCCTTATAACTTTGTATTGTCTCTAGCACCTTGCTAGTTTTAATAATATCCGCATTGCCGTTCAAAAAAACGTGACACATAGGAACACTTTACAAAATCTCATTAAATTAAATCATTAAAATGCCATTCCTAATATGACATGAAAAGATTTTTCATAGACGAGCAAGTTTATAAATAAATGTTTAAACAATGATTTTCCAACTGACAAAGTTTAGTACACACACAAGAACTAACTTACTTTGGATGTGGTAGAAATGTTAATATTCCTTGAAGAATAATATGTTGGATCTCAAATTATATTCTAATGTTATCTAGACAAAAATTCAAAGTCAACATGCCAAAGTCAACACGTCAAAGTCATAAATCGAGGCAACACTATAATTTGATGACTTATTGATGCATTGAATTGAAGTTGTAGAGGACGTTCACGCTCAGTTGAAGAAAATATATATTTTGTGTAAACAAATATATTTTATCATTCTAATCATTTTATGCAACTTGAGGGGCTTAAATGTAATTTGCCAAAGTTGTTAGACTATTAATACTTAAATAGGATTAGCTAGTGTAATTGTAATTAAGAGTTGTAAGCTTTTGAAAGCCTTTTTAAAAACATTCATAGAGACTATGATTTGGGGGTTTTAGTGAATTATCATATGCAAATCATATTTTGGGTTTAATTGCATGTTTATTTTGTTCATGTTCTTCATCTAAATTCAACAAATTAAAGCAAATCTAAGCATAGAAGACGTAGATACTCATAGTTTGAAAACATTAACTTAAACCAACCATAACCCATATATTACAATTAAAGTAAAACAAGTTTCGTTGAAACCAACTGACACAAAGCTAGAACTATATACCAAATTGTTAGGCAAAACGCGCTAGGCAAAACGCGCGCGCACAGACACAAAAAAAAAAGAAAAAAAAAAGAACAAAAGAAAAAAAAGGAACTTGTTACAACCCGAATTAACAAAAGATACGCTAATCAAGAACTTGTTACAACCCAATTTAACATAGATGCAAGCCCACGATCACAATAAGTCTTTGGAATGTTATAATTCAAGTTGGGCCGGTATAGGTTTGAAGATTACAATGTTCAATAGCTTTACTAATTAGTAATTACGAAACAAGAATAACTCACAGGAAGCCCAAATTCTGAAATCCTAAATCTAAATTTATAAAAACAACACAAACATACCCACTTACATATCTTCTTGAATCTTGACGATTCAAAGTTCAAACTCAACTTCTCAAAGAAATTTAATATTTATCAGTCTATTAAATTTAATAAGAATTGGTTCTATTATATTATATATGTATATCTACAACTAGTTATATGGTTCTATTATATTATGTATATCTACAACTAGTATATATGATACAACAAATATTTTAGGAACCACCGTAAAATTTTATCATTTCAGTTTAATGATTAAAATCCATTATTTTAAGATTTTGAAGCCTAACAAACAAAGTTAACAAAGTTTAATCCGATTTGATATTAGTTTTAAGTTAGTTTTAATATTACTCCAAACATCTTAGTCTGATAAGGGTCTCAAGTCAATTGAGCCAACAAGTCACGACCCCCGACTACGCTATCAAGTGTATCTAATTACCTCTTGCACCTCAGTTTATCGGCGTCTCCCTCGCTTAGTCTTTATACAACTCAACATATTGGCTCTCACTTCTCAAATCTCATGTCTCATTGCCATTGATAAATAGAGATTTGCACAATAACACAAATAAAATTTTATGATTGATTGTTTGTACGTATTATATATTGAAAAGATGTGGAGTAATTGTGACAACTTCAAAATTATTACTGTTTGGTTTCAAGTAAAGCTAATATTACGAAATGTTTTTAAATTCTTTTAGCACAATAGTAATAAAATGATACAATGTAAGCTACTTTTTCCCCCTTTTTTTGTTTATATAGATGAATTTAGGTAGATGTAGGTCAAGCCTTTAATTTCTAGATACCAGATTTTGCCCACTCCATTAACATATATATATTAGCTCCATCTATAAGTACTTTTTTCACCTATAACTTGATGTAACATAGATCACTTATATTAGCTTGCTTAATGGGTTTAAATAATAATTATTATTCAACTTTATAAAAGAAGTCATTTATAATCATATCTCTGGATTGATGCCAATCCTTCATTTACTAAGCATGCATAAAGAGACTTAGGTAGCCAAGGTAGGTAAAACTGTGACCATATCAATGAATGAATAGCGAATGAATGACAACCCTTTGGTCGAATATTACGCAGCTGAGCAGTGATAGGTACATTAAGAATATTGAGAACCGAGTGATGACCATATCTCAAATAAGATGTGGATCAATCTCAAGGTTTTTTGTGCGATGATAAAGCATAGGATTGGCAGCTAAATAAATGGAACAAATGTTTTCACACTATAGAGCAGGTGAACAAAGAAGTGTAACATACGACTCTTGTAAAACATATGTAATCCAATGAAGCTCAACATAAGTATGGGCAAGAACATGATACTCAGCTTTTATACTTGATCAAGCAATAGACGTTTGTTATTTTTGAAACTTCAACTAATAATACTGGGCCAAAGGAAAGCATAATAATGTAAGTAGCGGGTGGATCAACAATCATTAAGACATGTAGCTGGATCAGCATTAGAATAAGCATAGTGATACTCATAGATCTCCAAATAGTCAACACATGAAAAATAAAACCATTAAGATACTGTAAAATACGTTTGACAGTGACCATATGATGTACAGGTTTCTATAGAAACCAAGAAATCTTGTCAACCGCGTAAGCTTTCTTAGGTTGTGTCAAGACTAGATATTCAAAAAGATAAAAATTTATACATAAAAAAATAATATATTTTGTTCGGAATAAATCGGAAGTTCCGATTCATTTCCAAAGAAAACAAATAATAATCACAATAGTAATAATAGTAGTTATAGTAATGATAATAATGATAATATAATAATAATAATAATAATATAATAATAATAATAATAATAATAATAATAATAATAATAATAAGTTGAAACATGAAAAAAAGTAATAATTAATACACCAATATAATATTAATAGTAAATTAATTTTTTTATTGGAATATGTAAAATTAATAAAGTTTTTTCAAAAGTTATGATATTCTTGGGGAATATTAATTATATAAAAACTAGTATTAAGCCCCCGCGTTGTTACAGGAGGCTTAAAACTGTGGCAAGTGATATCAATGTCATGTCACCTTTTAGCAACAATTAACAACAGAAAAACTCGTATTAAAAAAAAAACAAAAACAAAAAATGAAATCAAAGGAAAGTAGACGTAAAACATTGAACCACGCACATTAAACGTAAAGCATTAAAACATAACTAAGTTGATCTAGGACCCGCACGTTGCGATGGGGATGTTAAACGGGAAAAAATAAGCGTAACGAGATTGAACCACACATGTACATTACGGGATGTTAACTCTCAAAATTTAGACTGTAAATCGAAACATTTGTAATAGATGAAAAGTATCGGGAGTATAATTGTTGGTGAAAATTTATAGGGGTTAAATTGTAAAATATATAATGTATTGGGTTTAAAACAAAAATATTAAAAGAAAAAAATATACATGTACAACATATTATGCACATGATACAACAATTAATGAATCTATAAGTTGATAATTAATAATATTTAAATAATATTATTTTCAGATATTGTCGGAAATGTATCGCTATAGGGTTTTCAGCCGCTTAAGTATTTAGGACTTTCAATGTTTTCTTTTCTTTTTAAATATAAATTTCTTATTTTCTATTGGTATTCACTTGTAGTACTAGTGGTTAATTATATGTCTATTGAAAAGCAAACCCAATGAATAGTAACTTGCTGAATCATGACGGTTCATTTGTAAGAATAATAACTTGTGGAATCATGGCCGTTCATTTGTAATGTACGATATGTTAAACATTTAGAACAACCACGTTCCACATATTCTTCACAAGCTAGACATTAAGTTGATACGTGATTGGTTTTTATGTGAAATCATGTACGTGTTGTTATACCACGCCACCACCCCCATGTAGCCAACTCTGAATTTACCATATACACACACCACTACAATATATCTGATTCACACAACCAATGTCGTCACAACCACCGTTGAGGACGACAATTCAGTCTGAAAGCGAAGGTGGTTTAGACCACAGGCAAGAAAAAAAATATGTTTCTCATTCCCATCGTAACGCAAGTTTCGAAGATGGAGACGGTGGACCTTGACATTACATTTCAATGGTGATGGTAGACGTTGTTGTCAACCTATTCGCTCGAGCAAAAGAAGCCGGTGAAAATCTTATTCTGAACACCGAAGACTAACAAATTTAAGTTTAAGTTTTTTCAAATTTATCATACTGCTTTCTTTCTTTATCAAATTTAAGTTTAAGTTTTTTTCAAATTTATCATACTGCTTTCTTTCTTTATCAAATTAAGTGTTTTTCAAATTTATCTTTTATTAAAGCATATGGAGTGGCTATACTATACATATTAATTAACAAGTGAAGAAACAGTAATTATAATAACAATCATAATAGTTTATTGAAGGGAACACTTGTGACAATCAACCATACAATTATTAAGCAACGACATTAGTACCATATATCTACTTTCAACATCGATCATGACTCATAACCAAACATTTTTACGTTCCACGTAACAATGGTCCACCGGATTAAACTTAACTATTTTGTGTTACATTTAGTTCACCGAATAGTAACCACCAGAAGATGGAGTCTTTAACTACCTCTATGAACTACCTATACTCCTACAACTTGCTTTTTTAAAGCAATTGCCTGGCCGGCTTCTCGTCTTCCGTTTATTTGACAGGGCGGAGAATACCACTCTATCAATAACAAGAAATAAAGTAGCAATTCCGTTTCAATGTGTTAAGTGATAATAAAAGTTATTATTGAATTCAAATCTAATAACATAGCTTTTAACTTCGAATTCGAATAGTAAGGTTGATGAAAGATTTCAACTTCAAATTGTATTCGAAAGGTTGATGACGGACTAAATGCATGTTGAAACTTAAATAGTAACGTTGATGATAGATCAAATGCATGTAAAAAATGAGATTCGACTTATTTAAGAATTTTGTAACTCCAGATGGGATGATCATGGTCGGTTTAGGCGGGATTTTGAACTTTGGATAAACTAATGGTTTAACGATGTTGTATATATAAACGTAAACCAATCGATTCATGGTTTGACTCTTTGATTTTAACTGTTGTGACGGATTAAACCAGTGCTCGTGATGAGATGATCTACATTTAGGGCTGCAAAACGAACTGAACGTTCACGAACAGTTCGTGAACCGTTAGGCGGGAAGTTTATGTTCGTTCATTTAGTAAATGAACGAACACGAACAAGAAAATTCCGTTCATTTAGTTAAAAACGACTACATGACACAAGTCGCGTTCGATCATTTATGTTCGTGAACGTTCGATAATGTGTTCGTTTATGTTCGTTAACGTCCGTTCGTGAATGTTCGATAATGTGCTCGTTTATGTTCGTTAATGTGTTCATTTATATTATTAATTTTTCTGTTATTTATTTTTATAATTGTTATATCAGTATTTTTTTATATTTATTTAAGTACTTTTTTATTTTTGATTGATTTTATGTAATGTTTGTAATAAAAATGTAAAATTTATTCTAAAATAAAATTAAATCAATTGTATACGTTTGTGTTTATGAGTTTTTTTGTGTTCGTCATGTTCATGAACTGTTATTTGTGTTCGTTTGCTTTTGTTTGTGTTCATTTGCGTTCGGTAATTGTTCGTGAACAGTTCATGAACATGTTCATTTTCTTAATGAACGAACACGAACAAAAAATCTCGTTCTGTAAGTGTTCATGAACAGTTCATGAACACTTTTATTTCTTACGAACGAACACGAACAAGACCTTGTTCGTGTTCGTTCGGTTCGTTTGCAGCCCTATCTACATTATATGTAATTTTTGTTTAAAAATTAGTATATGTAATTTTGTTTAGAAAGAGAAGGGTCAAATATACAACGTTTTCGGTTTTGTTCTAAATGAGTCTGGTCAATATAAAATGTTTATGTGCTTATTTTTATGTACGCTTTGAATTGTTTTACGTTTCAACGTAACTTTGTTTACAAACAGATAGGGTCAAATATAATATGTTTTCATTGGACTGTATAAATTTGAGTTACTCTACGTTTCTACGTAAATTTAGTTTAGAAATGAGTCGCGACGATTGTAATTTATCACGCCACATACGGCAACGCAACATGTGTTTTTTACGTACGTTTTGCATTGATCTACGTTTCAATATAATTTTATTTGGAAAAGATTCAAGTTAAATATAATAAGCATTCATCTAACGGTATAAATTCGAGTTATTCTACATTTACACATAGATTTATTTCGAAAACAAGTCAGGTCGATTGTAGTTTATAATTTATCACGTCGCCGCCGCAATACGCACAGGTAAAGACACTAGTTATGTTATAACAATACAAGGTTTTGCACCAAACGTGCTTTTGGGGCTGTGTTCATTACCGCTGACTCAGTAGATCTGACTGAGTCAGAAGCTAACTCAGTTAGAAGTTCTGACTGAGTCTGCATCTGACTGAAACTTTGTTGTTTGATTCAGTATCTAACTGACTCTGCTGAAAGATAAAAATAATCATATTGCCCCAAAGTTCTGACTGAGTCTGCATTTAACTGGTGTTGTGTAATCAATAAAAATAGCAAAATTTTTAAAAAGAACATAATAGCTTAAAATTCAAAATGTCATACAAAATACAAGCTAAACATAAATCATACATAATCCAAATAAACACATCGAATTTCAAAACAAAAACAAAAGTTAAATCGAGTATATACCTTCTACAACAGCTTTTGATTCTCTTCGCAAACAACTTCCGAAATTGAGGGATTTCAGAATATTTTTCGACTCAAAAGTTGAGATGAATGTTAAAGATTATGGTGTAAAGGGGATGGCATATATAGGAGATGACACAAAGGTGTTGTGACAGGGAGGGCGCTGGAGGGAGGGCGCCGGTGAAGAGAAGCGGCGGGTGGAGGGGATCGTGAAGAGGATAGGGTGGTGGTTTTGGTCAGTGAAAAAGATATAAGGGTCTCAATCAACATCTTGCGACAGGGTCATTGTCAAGTCCGGAACATCTAACGCGCTGACGGCCGTAGTGAACGTCTTTCAAACACTCCTTTGTTTAATCATGCCAATTGATTCAATATGATATAATTAACACTACTTTTCCTGTCGGCTCTACAGTTAAGTTGCGTCAGTATAGGGTTTGGGCCCCTAGAAAATAGGACCCTATTTTTCTCTATGAATTAAAATAGCTAGACCTCTTTTAATTATTTGGGCGTCGATTTGGATTTGGGATAGTTCCTTGGCCGATTACCGTTCAAATTAAGTTTTTAATTCAAGGATGCTCAATCTTATCACCTTTTTAATTAAAAAAAAGCTCAAGAAAACTATAACTAACACAATTTGCAAGTGATAAATGAAAAATGAAATAACTAGCATTTAACCCCACGCATTGTGTGCGGGAGTAAAACCGTGTCAAATAATATCAATGTCACACCGACACTAGCGACCACCAACACCAGAAGTAAAAACTTTAATTCATGCATGTGCGTTGCGACGTGTTAATGTGCATAAATTAGAACGAAGTGTATTACAAAATGCAGTTGTGAAAGAGAAAAAAATAGATGTAAAAACGTTAAACCACATACGTATGTGCCTGTATTTAACTCAAAAATTTTAGACCGAGACTTAAAATAAAAAAGTGTTAAAGAAGAAAAGTATATGAGATTAAAGTTGAAAATGAAAAGATATTAGGATTAAATGTAAAAGACAAATACTATATGGTTAAAAAGAAAAAAAAAAAACAAAGTGATGTACAATCTATAAAATATAAGATACAAACCTATAACATACAAACCTCAATGTATGAGTAAGTTGATAATTAGTATTATATAAATAAAAATCATTTGTAGTAGGTTCATATTTATATGCTTAAAACAACCATCGCAACGTATTCCATTTGGCATAATGTTTATTAGAATAAAGACCCACGCCGATAATACACTTTTTGTATATTTAATTGAGTGTATTACCCATAAAAAACATTTATCTTTGTAACTAATTTCACTTTTTTATTAATTACCCTATACAACCCTAATTTCCTATATATATATATAAAATAACTATACCTCTATCAATAATTTGGGCGTCAATTTGGATTTTGGGATAGTTCCTTGGCCGATTACCATTCAAATTAATTTTTTAATTCAAGGGTGCTCAAATCTTATCAACTTTTATATAGAAAAAGCCCAAGAAAACTATAACTAAAACAATTTGCAAGTGGTAAATGAAAATTGAAATAAAAAAATAGCATCAACTGCAGTAGGTTCATATGTATGCTAAAAACAACAATCACAACATACTCCATTTGGCATAATGGTGCTTAGAATAAAGACCCATGGCAATAATAAACACTTTTTGTATATTTAATTGGGTAAATTACAGAAAAAATAAAACATGTATCTTTGTAACTAATTTTATTTTTTAATATTTATATTTTCTAACTATACTAGACAACCCTTATATATATAGTTTGTTAACGGTTATTAGTTTGCATCGTTAAGTTAGATCACATGTTTATCATATGAGAGTATGTATAAAAAAATATCCTGGCAGCATAATTAAAAAACGAAATGATGTATTAGAAAATATGATTGGTAAAGTATTAAATTACAAACGAATGACCTTTATCTTTGTAACTAATTTCACTTTTTAATCTTTATGTAACTAATTACATGAACAACCTTTATATACAAGGTTTGTTTTATCTTTAACCCTTAAGTCTAACGATTGATTGTTTGCATCGTTAAGTTAGTTCATATGGTTATCACATAAGAGTATATGTATAAAAAAACATGCAAGAGGCATAATTCAAAAACAATATATGTATTAGGAAATATGATCAGTAAAACGTTGATACTGACGAGCACACCTTAAATAAATCATATATTATCTTATCATCACTTTTTTAAAGTAGTTTACTATAAAAAAATAATTGTATCATAGATTGCCAAATTGATAGTACAAATAATTATTAGCCAATAAGTCATAGATTGAATTATTAAAATTTAATTTGCCTAAGTCATATATATATAATAATTTTTTATAGAACTAACTTTAGAAAAAATAATGGTAGAAATATCTAAAATTTATTTTAAATTTTACTCGTTAGTCTTAATGTTTTACTGATTATATTTCCTAAATAATTTCACGTGGCTTGCATTCTAATTTCTATGAATTAAATTTATTATTGATATTAAAGCATATAAAATATTAAATCTTTATAAAACAAGATTTAGCAAAGTGATGATATAAATATATAACATCGTTTGAGGTTTTACTCTACAATCTTAATATTTTACCTATCATATTTCCCTGATACGACGATTTTTTTTGGATTTTGAGGCCTGGATTTTTTATATAGCTATCCTCATGTGATAACAATACGACCTAACTTAACGATGTGAACTAACGCCCATTAGACTGAATGACCAAAAATGAAACAAAACATATACCTAAAGGTTATTCAGTATAATTAGTAAAGATAAATGTTAAAAAATAAAATTAGTTATAAAGATAAATGTCTTTTTTATAATTTACTAAATTCAGTTTAAGGAATTATATAAGAGCATTTACAATCTATTTTTTTATTTTAATATGAATGAATGTTTTATATTATAAGGTATGGTTGTAAGTGGTTGTGAGTGAAAGGGGGAGAATTTATAGGGGTTGTATCGTGTTTTCCTATATTTGAAGAAGTATGATACAACCCCCATAACTTTTTTAATATTTTTTAAAATGGTTGTGAGTGAATGAAAGATAGAAGGTAATGATAAATGTATGAAAAAATATTATTTAATTAAAAAGAAGAAAGAAAAAATATTATTTTTAGTGTAATTATAAGAATGTGGATAGAGTATGGATTGTGAATGCTCTTAGACATTATTAACAGATAAATGAAGAAAATAAATGTTAAGTAATATTTTTGAATTAGAAAAAGTTTTTAAAATAAATTAAAATTAATATAAAGGGAACAATAAGTACATGTTGTTATCGGATTAATTACATTAGGGCATTCAGAGGGGTCCTAGGGAAAACGTAATCTCGAGCTGGTTAAAAATTCCCCATTTGGGACTATAGTTTCTACAATTCAAGGGGTATTTTTTAGTTCGAAACGGATGAAATTTCACCATATTTCACCAAAAAACTTTGCCACTTTGTACCATGGTGCAATAACCACTAAAATAATTTTTTTATATAAAAAGACTTAATCACACGGGTGGCCCCTATGGTTAGTTCAGATTTGAGTTTTGATCTCTAACTCTTAGAAATTACAAGGTTGGTCCAATATGTGGCGTAAACGTAACAACGATGGTGCCTGAAGCAGATGTGTGTTAACTTTGACTGTTAAATTTTTTAAAATGACTAATATACCCTTGTGTTTAAAAACCAAATACATGAAACCCCACCTGGATCATCATCTTCCCAGCCCATCCGCCGCCACCACCTTCAGCCACCACCATTACCGGCGAACACCACCAAATCGGCCAGTACTTTCACCGGTGACCCGTCACCACCATACTTCCTTTCCCCCACCCGTCTCCCTCAACTAACACTCTCGCTCAACCCATCCACAACAATCACCATCACCATCACCGCCGCACCACCACATCGCACCCCTTCACCCTCGTCGACCACCCTTCAAGAATAACTAACCAAATCTGCTTTTGTGCTATGGGGTACGATGGTGGTTGTCTATTATGCTATCGGAATCATCTTTCTTTGCCGGAGAAGATGACAGGAAAAAGCGGGTGGTGATCGCATGATAATAATTGAGTGTTTAAATGACTTAAAAGTGTGATGTTACATCATGATTATTGTGGAACAAGTTCACTTTGGTTGTGTTTTGATTTGTAGGGATTGAAGCTAAAGAAGGCTTGTTTTGGAGAAAAATGAGCAAAATACGGAAATACAAGAACTGAAGTTGAAAATAGCAAAAGTTACAAAAAAGGCCCAGTAAACCCTATACCGGCGTATGATACGCCGACCAGCGTATTGGTGGCGTATTTGCGGGCGTATTCGGAAAAAATTACAGAAAGTTGGGCGTATGGAGGCTGAGGGGGCGTATGATACGCCGACCCTGGGCGTATCATACGTCGGTTGCTAACCAACTTCCAGATTTTGTAGAATTACAAGATATTTAAACATAATCCAACCCTAACTCGAGGAACAACTTTCCAAGCTCAATGCTTGACGATTCTAAGCTGATTCGTGGTGATCTCAAGCCTTCCCATTCATTCCAGATCATCTACAAACATTATCAAATCAAGATTGAAGATCCGATTAAGATCATGCGTGGCTAGTTCCTTTCCGATTGCTTCTGGGAGAATCGATTATGTTAAAGTGAGACTTTTACTATGCTTTCATTAGGGTTTTGTTAAATGATGGGTTGAATGTAATTCTACATTTTGTTTAAAGTTAAGAGATTTGCTTATAAATAGAATTGCTAGTTGAGATTATTAGTTTTTCGGTTTTCTTGCATCATGAACTCATTAAGATTGAGAAGTAGTTTGATATAGAGGAATTAATAACATTGTGAATGAGCGAATCTTAAAAGTTTTATCCTTGTTATTACTTTAATCAAAAGTGAAAATCTTGGGAACTAAATCTTGACAAACCCTAGTTAGGCATATAACTTGTTGATCTTGCATAATTGAGGATCCGGAAGTAATTGTTTTTTATTATTTAAGTAAATTCGTTTAAAAGTTCATTGCTTGTTGCATTAATATTTTAGAGATTGTTCAAAGTTTCAACTTTTAGTATTAAAGTTCGTGTCTTTAAGTTAATCAAGAACCCTAATTTCCACCAAACACAATCCCCTCAACTTTCAACCAAATCAAACATTTTTGGTGTGCATTTAGGATAACTTTTCGAGAGGATCACAAAGCTTGGGTTAGATTTTCAAATCTCACAAGGATTTGTAAGATTTGAGAAGCGTGAAATTCAGATAATTTGGGGTTTTTGCAATTCAAGACAAGTTCAATACTTGCAAGGTTTTAACCTCTTTCAGGTATGTTTTCTGTCACTAAATTCAAGTTTCATGAGTTACAACTCATTATATGATGATTTATATGTGATTCCCTTATATATGGATATGAATGTAAGCATAGATCATATGGTTACATCTTTAGGAGTGATAGATGCTTATATACATTAAAAAGGCTGGATTTTGGGATAGAAAGTTAGGATCTTGATGATGTTGAGACAACCTATGGCAAAACATGAATTGAGAATTTCACATGAACACCATGTTTAAACAAAAGTGAATCAAGTGGGAATTTTATGTAATGAAATAAAAGTATGTTTTCATGATAATAAATGTCATAATCACAAGATGTCAAGGGGACCATGACACCATGAAAACACAATAATTAACCAATGCACAAAGGTTGGCCAAACACTTAGAAATCTTAAAGTAATTATGGTATTGTGTGTTTTAGGAACTATGCATCTTTTCAGGAGCAAGTCAAAGGTTAAATAGCCTGAATCGTCAAGATCTTCAAAGAAACAAAAGAAGCAAAGTCAAGGTGATTTGCAAGATGAAGACATGACACCGGCCGATCAAGGTAGGGGGCCAAGTCCAAGCTTCACTCGAGCCAAAAGCTTTTCGAGCATGACCCACGATGGCAAAGGAGCTTTACGTGGGAAAATTTGAAAAGGGGTGGAAAAACATGGATAACATTGTAACACCCGAATTTTTATAAGGCCAAAGTTGAAGGGTGAAAAGTGTAAAATAGTACAAAAGTCAAAAGTGGGTGTATAAAGAGGATGGTCGCCCATGCTCTTCCTGCTGCTGCTTTCCGAAGAAGAAAAGAAAGAAAGCTGGGTTTTGTGTTTTCTCTCGGTCGAATTGTGAAGAAGGAGAAGAATCTTCAAGGTTAGTAGGTTTTTATTATTAATTGGTTCGGTTTCTGTGAGGTTTCAACCTTAGAAACTGATATCTATGTGTTCTTGGTGTTTGGTGTTTGTTTTGGCTTGTTCTAGGTGTTTGAACTCTTGTGCACGCAAGTTGGGAGGAGATTCACTTGTTTGCTGCAATAGGTGAGTTCTAGGACCCCGATTCTCTGTTTTTAAACTTCTTTGGGGCTGAAAATGCATTTAAAATGTTTTACAATCGTCGTGTATGTTGACTGCTTATGTATGTGTATGAATTTCTGTGTTTTATGTGGTTGTAAGCTTGTTCTAAGAGTTTAGCATGATAGATAGATGTTAAGAATGTATGAAAATAAGGTTTTAGAACTGGTTATAGCATAAGTCTCATTTACAGGTCTGATGGTTCATCCGCATTTACACCGTGATAATTGCCTAAGTGTTTTGTTCACCCGCATTCACCTTTGTTCAGCCGCATTTGCCTAAATTCAGCCTAAGTGTTCTTCCGCATTAGTTTTATTCATCCGCATTGCAAGTTATTCATCCGCATTGCAAGTTATTCATCCGCATTGCAAGTTATTCATCCGCATTTGCAAGTGTTCATCCGCATTAGTTTTGTTCATCCGCATTTGCAAGTTGTTCATCCGCATTGGTTCTGTTCATCCGCATTTCTTTAGGACTTGAGAAATTTTCTGGAATTTTGGAAGATCAGAAATTAGGATTTGACCACGGTTGACTTGATGCTTTTATTTGGTTATCTTATGCATGATGTGGGCTGCCCTTATGTGCCTATTATGATACTATTATGTGGCCTTATGTGGTTTGTTCGTAATTATGAAGTATTATTAATCTAGTGAAAGATTAATATTAACGAAAAGTGGAACTTAAAGAATGAAAGACTTGCAAGTAAAAATTTACAGGAGGTGCACGACCATGTTGTCGTTAGCTCAACTGTGTACGGTTTAGCTAACCCAAAGGATGTACACAGGGTCAATCTTTAAGATTGAGGGGACCACTGTTGTTGCCCCGGTACTGGTGCCAGCATATGTGCACCACGGATGGAGTCTATTTATAGAATTCAAGGCCCAGTACCAGGTTTATGCGCATTTTATGGGGGTATAGCACTTTGGTCCATATCGACAGTGAAAGATAATAATAATAAGCAAGAAAGAGAATGGTGATAATGTAATGGTTATGATTTGTATGTATGATGTGTGATTACATCCGAAAGAAAGATAAGATATTTTCTTTAAGAAGTATTTTGTATACAAATCTATCAAGATATTTTTATGATTTTAAAACTAGAACTCACTTAGCAAAGCTGACTTTTATGCGTTTTCAGTTGGCAGGTAATATTGCTGAGGATGGCACTCGGGGAGGCTACTCGTCGGGACAAGGCTGACATCCATTCATGAATATATCATTGTTGTTTTGTAATGCAAACTAATGATCTTTTGTAACTGTACCAAACATGTATTACTTAGCAACAGCGTTTACAAATTAATGAATGGCTTTTAAATGTTTAAATTCCGCTGCATCGTGATAATGAATTTATGAAATGGATCATGAATAGTGCTGTGAATGTCCAACTGTGAGGTCTCTGGAAACGGGGCCTTACAAGTTGGTATCAGAGCCAAAGTTTAAGAGAAATGGGTAAATATTTTCAAAAACCTAAACTTAAACTGAAAATGGGACCGAATGGAGGGATGCCAGCCCGAGTAGTTACGTGCCATCAGGTATTTCTTTTATTATGATAACCGGTATTGTGTGCGCATGCTATTTGATTTATGTGCTTTAGTAGATTTGAATACTGATGTAGTCAGGATAGGAAATGCTCGGGGAATGAAGAGTAAAGTAAGTGGCTAATCACAACTGGCCACTGTAATTAGGGACTTACTATACTTAACGTTAACTGAGCTATTACCTTGAATGACCGTGTTGGTGTTTGGATCTTATAGTGTTAGAGGATGGCTGGAGGTAGATCATCTAAGGCTTCTAGAGGTGGTGTACGGGGTGGTCGTGCTGGGAGACCCCGGGCCGCAAAGAACAAGGCAAGAACTGCAGAGACGGCTCCTGCTGAGCCTGAGCTTCATCACCCGGAGGGAGTGGATGAGAGTGCCAATTTGAGGGCCTCAGTGAAAGAGGCAGTGGTGGAGGAGGTTCACCAAGTCATGCAGACGATCCTACCGTCTGTCGTGACTGAAGTGATCCGGGCCGTAAGGAAGGATGAGAGGAAAGAAAGGAGGAAGAGAAAAGGGCTGCTACTGGGAGAAGGGAGAATGAGGAAAATCATGATGTTGAGGAGGAGATAAATGTCGAAAGGGGAGTCTCCAGTGATGAAGAAGATGTAGAGGTGCGGGAAACCGCGAGGGGATGCAGCTACGGGGCATTCCAACGGTGTAAACCCCCTACTTTTGACGGCAACGGTAACGCTGCTACTGCCCACCGCTGGGTTAGAGAGATGGAGGCAGTGTTGGAAATTAGTGAGTGCAGGGAGGATCAGAAGGTGAAATTTGCCACTCACTCATTTGTCGACTCGGCTCTGTGTTGGTGGGACAATCTTGTCCAAGCCGAAGGCAACAGGGCTGTCGGGAGGATGAGATGGAGTGAACTGAAAAGGTTAGTGATTGAGGAATTCTGTCCTCATCGAGAACTCGACAAGATAGAGAGAGAGTTCCTACAGCTTGAGGCGGGAACCATGACCCACCAGCAATATACCACCAAGTTTAACGAAATGGCGAGGCTGGTGCCCGATCAAGTTACACCGGCTTCAAGGAAGATCAAGCGGTATATTCAGGGGTTGCCTGCTGACATCCGTAGGCACTTGATCGTTGCCCGACCGAGCACTTTTAGGTCGACGGTGGATTTAGCTGGGAGACTTTATGATGAAAGAGAAGTGGAGGTGGTGGAGGTGAAGAAGACGGGTGGTAATAACAGGAGTTGGAACGGGAAGAGATTCGGGCGTGGTGGTTTCAACCCGAACAGTAAGAGGCCGAGGATGGATGATCACCGAGTGGTTACTGCAAGCTCGGGGTTGAGGAGGTGTGATAAGTGTGGGAAGGAACATAGCGGGGAATGCCGCTTGGGAATGAATGTCTGCTACAAATGTGGCAAGCCCGGTCACATTTCAAAGATGTGTGGAGCCCCACGATGCTTTAACTGTGGTGAAGTCGGCCATATGAACAAGGATTGCAAGAAGCCAAGGGCTGAAAGTTCTGGGTTGAAGAAGAGGCCGGAAGAAGGAGGGCAGAGGGCAAGTGCAAGAGCCTTCACGATGACCCGAGAGGAAGCCCGGGTAGACCCCGACGTCGTGTCAGGTGTGTTCCTAGTAAACCAAACTTGTGCCTCTGTATTATTTGATTCTGGTGCTAGTAGGAGTTTCATATCTGCTGCTTTCTGTGCTAAATTGCCTGTTAGTAGTAGGAGCATCGATGAACCTTTTGATGTAGAAACTGCTATTGGTAAGTCTACCAGAATCTCTGATATGATTGAGGATTGTGGCATAGAGTTAGAAGGCCATAGGTTCTCTGCTAAACTATTTGTGATGCCCCTAGGCGGATTTGATGTAGTTCTGGGGATGGATTGGTTGGCAGCCTATGAGGCAAACATCGTGTGTCGGAAGAAGATGATTCAGTTAGTCGCACCCGATGGGAGTTCAGTGACAGTTTATGGTGATCGCGTCACTACGGTTCCGAAAGTGATTTCGATGGCAGTGGCAGAGAAGTGTATGAGGCGCGGTTGTTGTGCCTACTTGGCATACGTAAAGGATGTGGACGCGTCGATACCACAATTATCAGAAGTGCCAGTGGTACGTGATTTCCTGGATGTGTTTCCCGAAGATCTACCAGGTGTGCCACCGGACCGTGAGATAGAATTTCAGATCGACCTGATACCCGGTGCGCAACCCGTTGCCAAGGCACCGTATCGGTTAGCTCCGACCGAGATGAAAGAACTGATGGATCAGCTACAGGAACTGATGGATAAGGGGTTTATTAGACCGAGTATCTCTCCTTGGGGTGCTCCGGTATTATTCGTAAAGAAGAAAGACGGTAGTATGAGAATGTGTATAGACTACCGGGAGTTGAACAAGTTGACAGTAAAGAACAGATACCCCCTACCAAGGATTGATGACCTGTTTGACCAGCTTCAAGGTGCCAGTTGGTTTTCCCGAATAGATCTTCGATCTGGCTACCATCAGCTGAAGGTAAAGGAACAAGATATCCCGAAGACAGCGTTCCGCACGCGTTATGGACATTACGAGTTTCTCGTTATGTCATTCGGTTTAACTAATGCACCAGCTGCCTTTATGGATTTGATGAACCGAGTGTGTCGGCCGATGTTAGATAAATCAGTGATTGTGTTTATTGACGATATTCTGATTTATTCGAAGAGCAAAGAAGAACATGCCGGCCACCTACGTGAAGTGTTGGAGACACTTAGAAAGGAGAAGTTGTATGCTAAATTCTCTAAGTGTGCTTTTTGGCTGCGAGAAGTTCAATTTCTGGGTCATGTGGTGAATACCGAAGGAATTATGGTGGACCCGGCAAAGGTTGAGGCGGTAATGCAATGGAAGTCTCTAAAGACGCCATCCGAGATTCGCAGTTTCTTGGGTTTGGCGGGTTACTACCGAAGGTTTATCCAAGACTTTTCCAAGATAGCCTCACCTTTGACTAAGTTGACACGCAAGGATGTGAAGTTTGTGTGGGGACGAGAACAGGAGGATGCTTTTGAGGAGTTAAAGGCAAGATTAACTCAAGCTCCTGTTTTGACATTGCCCGAAGGAAGTGAAGACTTAGTGGTGTATTCAGATGCATCTTATTCGGGACTGGGTTGCGTGCTAATGCAACGTGGACGAGTGATAGCTTACGCGTCCCGACAGTTAAAGATCCACGAAGTTAATTACCCCACTCATGATTTAGAATTGGCTGCGGTGGTCTTTGCGTTGAAGATCTGGAGGCACTATTTATACGGGACCAAGTGCACAATCTTCACGGATCACAAGAGCTTAAAATATTTTTCGAGCAGAAAGATCTCAACATGAGGCAAAGGAGGTGGTTAGAGCTGATTAAGGATTATGATTGTGAGATCCATTACCACCCGGGCAAGGCCAACGTAGTGGCCGACGCCCTTAGCCGGAAGGAGAGACCCGAGCCGATTCGGGTGAAGGCGTATCAGTTGGTGATGACCTCAGATGTGATGACGCAAGTTAAAGAGTTTCAAAGTGAGGCGTTAAAAGAAGATCACCTCAACTCCGAACGAATGAGAGGTCTAGTTGCAGAATTGGGGGAGAATACCCACGGTGTTAAAACCCGCTTTGGGCGAATGTGGATTCCTCGATATGGGAATCTACGTGGGCGAATTATGGACGAAGCTCATAAGACTCGATACTCCATACATCCCGGTGCTACCAAGATGTATCAAGACATGAAGAAAGACTACTGGTGGCCGGGTATGAAACGTGACGTGGCAGAGTATGTGAGTAAGTGCCTTACTTGCTTGCAAGTGAAGGCAGAGCATCAAAAGCCATACGGGAAGATTCAACCGTTGGATATACCCGAGTGGAAGTGGGAGCACATCACCATGGATTTCATCACGAAGCTACCCCGTACGGCGAGGGGGTATGATACCATATGGGTGATAGTTGATCGTCTAACAAAGAGTGCTCACTTCCTACCGATCCACGAGACGTATTCCTCCGAGAGACTGGCGGACCTGTTCATCAAAGAGATTGTAGCTCGCCATGGTGTGCCGGTGTCTATTGTGTCAGATCGTGACACCCGGTTCACATCGAAGTTTTGGAAGAGATTCCATGATGCCATGGGGACGAGACTACACATTAGCACGGCTTACCATCCTCAGACAGATGGTCAGTCTGAGCGGACGATTCAGACGCTCGAGGATATGCTCCGGGCATGTGTGATCGACTTTGGAGGGAGTTGGGATGATCACCTACCGTTGGCTGAGTTCTCGTACAACAACAGTTATCATGCCAGCATTGGTATGCCACCATACGAGATGCTGTACGGTAGGAGGTGTAGAACGCCCGTGTGTTGGGGAGACATTGGGCAGAAAGAATTGGGAAGCATCGAGGTGATTGAGGCTACGACTGAGAAGCTGGAAAAGATCAAAGCCTTTATGAAGGCGGCGAAGGATAGACAGAAGTCGTATGCCGATAAGAGGCGTAGACCCATCGTGTTCAACGTGGGTGATAAAGTTATGTTAAAGGTCTCGCCTTGGAAAGGGATCATCCGATTCCGGAAGAGGGGCAAGTTGAGTCCAAGATACATAGGGCCTTTCCGAATCGTTGCACGAGTAGGAGAGGTGGCCTATCGTCTAGAATTGCCCGATGAGTTGAGTGGGATTCACCCGACGTTTCATGTATCTCATCTGAGAAAATGCTTAGCCGATGAAGATATGATTGTGCCACTGGAGGATATCGAAGTGGATGAAAGACTCAACTATGTGGAGCAACCAGTGGCCATCATAGACAGGAAGGAGAAAAGATTGAGAAATAAAGTGGTTCCGCTTGTACGTGTGCAGTGGAAACACCGAAGGGTTCTGAGTCTACGTGGGAGACTGAAGAAGAAATGAGGCAGCACTACCCTCAGTTATTTGAAGAATGACAGGTTTCGGGGACGAAACCTCTTTAAGGGGGGTAGACTTGTAACACCCGAATTTTTATAAGGCCAAAGTTGAAGGGTGAAAAGTGTAAAATAGTACAAAAGTCAAAAGTGGGTGTATAAAGAGCATGGTCGCCCATGCTCTTCCTGCTGCTGCTTTCCGAAGAAGAAAAGAAAGAAAGCTGGGTTTTGTGTTTTCTCTCGGTCGAATTGTGAAGAAGGAGAAGAATCTTCAAGGTTAGTAGGTTTTTGTGATTAATTGGTTCGGTTTCTGTGAGGTTTCAACCTTAGAAACTGATTTCTATGTGTTCTTGGTGTTTGGTGTTTGTTTTGGCTTGTTCTAGGTGTTTGAACTCTTGTGCACGCAAGTTGGGAGGAGATTCACTTGTTTGCTGCAATAGGTGAGTTCTAGGACCCCGATTCTCTGTTTTTAAACTTCTTTGGGGCTGAAAATGCATTTAAAATGTTTTACAACCGTCGTGTATGTTGACTGCTTATGTATGTGTATGAATTTCTGTGTTTTATGTGGTTGTAAGCTTGTTCTAAGAGTTTAGCATGATAGATCGATGTTAAGAATGTATGAAAATGAGGTTTTAGAACTGGTTATAGCATAAGTCTCATTTACAGGTCTGATGGTTCATCCGCATTTACACCGTGATAATTGCCTAAGTGTTTTGTTCACCCGCATTCACCTTTGTTCAGCCGCATTTGCCTAAATTCAGCCTAAGTGTTCTTCCGCATTAGTTTTATTCATCCGCATTGCAAGTTATTCATCCGCATTGCAAGTTATTCATCCGCATTGCAAGTTATTCATCCGCATTTGCAAGTGTTCATCCGCATTAGTTTTGTTCATCCGCATTTGCAAGTTGTTCATCCGCATTGGTTCTGTTCATCCGCATTTCTTTAGGACTTGAGAAATTTTCTGGAATTTTGGAAGATCAGAAATTAGGATTTGACCACGGTTGACTTGATGCTTTTATTTGGTTATCTTATGCATGATGTGGGCTGCCCTTATGTGCCTATTATGATACTATTATGTGGCCTTATGTGGTTTGTTCGTAATTATGAAGTATTATTAATCTAGTGAAAGATTAATATTAACGAAAAGTGGAACTTAAAGAATGAAAGACTTGCAAGTAAAAATTTACAGGAGGTGCACGACCATGTTGTCGTTAGCTCAACTGTGTACGGTTTAGCTAACCCAAAGGATGTACACAGGGTCAATCTTTAAGATTGAGGGGACCACTGTTGTTGCCCCGGTACTGGTGCCAGCATATGTGCACCACGGATGGAGTCTATTTATAGACTTCAAGGCCCAGTACCAGGTTTATGCGCATTTTATGGGGGGTATAGCACTTTGGTCCATATCGACAGTGAAAGATAATAATAATAAGCAAGAAAGAGAATGGTGATAATGTAATGGTTATGATTTGTATGTATGATGTGTGATCACATCCGAAAGAAAGATAAGATTTTTCTTTAAGAAGTATTTTGTATACAAATCTATCAAGATATTTTTATGATTTTAAAACTAGAACTCACTCAGCAAAGCTGACTTTTATGCGTTTTCAGTTGGCAGGTAATATTGCTGAGGATGGCACTCGGGGAGGCTACTCGTCGGGACAAGGCTGACATCCATTCATGAATATAACATTGTTGTTTTGTAATGCAAACTAATGATCTTTTGTAACTGTACCAAACATGTATTACTTAGCAACAACATTTACAAATTAATGAATGGCTTTTAAATGTTTAAATTCCGCTGCATCGTGATAATGAATTTATGAAATGGATCATGAATAGTGCTGTGAATGTCCAACTGTGAGGTCTCCGGAAACGGGGCCTTACAAACATATATTGTTTATGAACGGCTGCACTTTTGGAAGACTTTGAAGCTTTAGGAGTGGTGGAAAAGTTTAGAAGGTTACGATGGGAGGCAGCACTGACATTTCATGATGAATGCCATAACGAGAAGATTCCAAGCAAGGCAATTCTGGAATGAATGTCAACATTGGATAGGGAGGATGGTGACAACCCCCCTCATACAACCGCTCTGAGGGGCGGGTAGGAAAAAGAAATGATCATGTCCTTTGACACCATCCGACAGGTGGTGAATTTTGATTCAAGACCATCAAATCAGTACAAATACCCTATCGAAGCAGTCATTTGGAACGATGAGTTTAGCACCCAAGAAGACATGGGCATATTACAAGACATGGTATTAGAAAATGCAGGGGGTCGGTTTATAGGGACTCAGATACATATCATGCCAAAAATCTTGAACATGATCAGCATGTTCAATATAATACCAAAACTGGGAGATAAGAACATGATCACGTGATAATAATTCAAGGCTTAATTGATCTAATTATTGATCTAATTATGTAATTTTACATCCTTGTTATTGTGGAATGGGATTACTTTGGTTGTGCTTTGTTTATAGGTGTTCGAAGCCTAAACAAGCTTAAATGGAAGTAATAGAAGCCAAACATGAAACTAAAAGGACTAAAGATGTAAACATCAAATGTTACAAAAAAGGCACAAAATTAGGCATACTGGCGTACCATACGCCGGGTATGGGCGTATAATACATCGGTCGGCGTATGGGCGGCGTATCAGTGGACGTATTTAGAAAAAATTATAGAAAGTTGGGCGTATGGATACTGATATGGGTGTATGAGGTTCGTCATATCATACGCCGGTCACCAACAACCTTCCGAATTTTGTGGATCTTGAAGTTATTTAAACACAATCCAACCCTAATTCAAGGGACAACTCCTCCCAGCCAAAATCTAGTAAATTCAATGTGATTTTGGGTGTTTTCAAGCTTCCCAACACACACCAAATCATCATTGATCATCATATAATCAAGATTGAAGATTCAATGAAGACTATGCGTGGCGAAGTTCTTCTTGATTGCTTTCGGAGTATAATTCTTGTCAAGTGAGGCAATTGTATGTTTGATTAGGTTTTTGTATTGACCAATGGATTAGTGAATGAAGTTTTATGTTTTGATTAAGTTAAAAGGTTTACTTATAAATAAAGTTGTGTGCTTGATTATCAGTTTTCGGTTTCCTTGCATCGTGAGCTCATGAAGAAAAGTAGACAATGTGATATAGGTGAATTGGAAAATTTATGAATGAACAAGTCTTAAAAGATTGTTCATTTGTTACCACTTTAATCAAAAGCTAAGATCGTGAAGTATTGTTTCTTACAAACCCTATTCTAAAAGTATCAATTGTGGATCTTGTGGAATTAGAAACCCGAAAGTGATTGTTTCTTATTATTTAGTTAAATCAGTTTTAAAGTTCGTTGCTTTTTACATTAATATTTTAGGGATTGTTTAAAGTTTCAATTTTTAATATTAAAGTTCGTGTCTTTAAGTTAATTGAGTCATACTTGTTAAACACTTTCCACATATTCCCTGTGGAGAAGACCTTACTTACCCTTACACAATAAATGTAGCTAAGACCGATATAATAAATTGTTTTTGATCGAGTCTCGACAACCAGATCAGAACACCATTAGGCAAATGGATGTGCGCATCATACATGCTTTGTTAACAGGAAGAAGGTTACTCTCATTAAGGCATTTAATCTTAATGAATGTTTGGGATAGTAGGGAGAGTGCAGATAAGAAAATGATCCCCCATTGCCGACTGATCACAACCCTTATGAGAACACAAGGGTTTTGGGAAAAAACACACAATATATTTCAAACCACACAAGTTCTTTATGGTTGACAAATTCAGTAAGTTGTCTTGGTACTACAAGAAGACAACACCCAAGTCATGTTGAAGGACAAAACAACCAAGGAAGTACTCATGGAAAGGAGGCCAAACGCTCCACCTCTACAATGGGTGAAGCACTAGAGTCCATGTCTTCAAGGGAAGACGATGATGAAGAAGAAGGCAAAGAGAACAAGGAAGATGAAGGATTCATTGAAAAAGGGAATGGCTCGAAGCACACACCCATCCCTATCCGAAGACCGTCTGAAGCACCATCAGTAGAAGAAAGAATGAGGAGGATGAGGCCCAATGAGTATAGGCAATGGTCTACCATTACTAGATACCAATGTGACATGACCAACAGGGAATCAATCTTTGCAAAAGACAGACATGAAGAGGCGATGGCATTACAGCGGGAGGCGATGGAAAGACAAAATTTATATGCAAGAAATCAAGCGTATCAGCATTAGTTGTTTCTCAACCAAAGGTACAATGATTTAACTCAACAAAGACATTATCATGATTTCTATGCAGGCAAAGAATACGTGCCATACCCAAGAGAAACAGATTGGAGCCAAACGGGTATCTATTACGGGCAGGCAATCTACCCGTATCCAGCATCGCAACCATCTCAGTGGGCTCCTTTACAACCACAAGAGCCACCAACAGAAGGAACCACCGACCCATATAGTTTTCAGCAAATGCAGAATCTGATGACCGAATGGTTCGGGCCACCACCACCGCAGGTTGAAAATCCATATGATGACCCTAGCAAGAACCATCGTGGCACTCGCTGATCGAGTGTTGCAAACTGATCAGGTCCATGTACTCCACCCTCTCTAGTTATGAATAATATTGTTTGTGTGACTTAGACAACTTATTAAATGATTGTATTAAGTAGATGGATGATGAGTGGGGGGGTGGGGCATGAGTTGGTAATTTTGAATGTTAACTAAGTGAAATTCTAATTATGATTTTCTTTGTGTCATGAGATTAACCACCATATATTGAGGACAATGTATCTCAAGTGTGGGGATAAGGGGAAAAATTGAACATTTTTGAAAAATAAATATTCAAACAAGCTTAATGGTGCATGAGACCTAAAATTTTTTAATACACGGCTAATTATCACTTGTTTGTTCATGTATAGATCTCTTGGCATGGTTGTTTTGAAACTGTAGAAAAGCATTCCCAACATGAGTTTTTATAAAAATTTAGGTATAATTCTTGGGAGGCATAACGAACCGGTTGTAGATGACATACGTGCTTCATATTTTTAACCATTTCCCATCGTTTCCGTGAGAATTTGAGCCTAATTGAGAAATTTATAGCATATCTTGATTTGCTTTATATTTTCGCATAATGAGGGAGACCACAAAGTGCATTTAAGTTAGAACTCGTATAATTGATGTGTGTCAAGATCATAAACTAATATGTGCATAAATGTGATAGAGGCATTAGAAATGAACCATTTACTTGAACTTTTTATTTTGAATTCCATACCTTGATAAATTTCCTTTAGACACCATGTTGAGCCCTAACTTGTCATTTGAATAACCCAACACAATAAGCTTACAAAGCCTTAGCCTTTTTATGACATATCAGGGTGATGAGGTCCAATCCATGACATGTTTAGAAGTGTAGTTTCAGTAATGCAAGTGTGTTTTAATAATAGTATAATTGGTTATGAATATATAAAAAAAGGAAAAGCTAAATATGAGGTCAAAATGACCAAAATATGTAGCAACAAAATTAGTGTGGGAGATAGGTGATATTATTGCAACTAAATGATAGAAGATTGATAAACAAGACGTCTAGCATGTTAAATTGGATTTCATTCACCATTACCAACTCTTAAAGCCCTATCTTACCTCACCTTAAACCTTAGCCTAACATTACAACCCATGAAAGACCTCTTGATTTATGCATTATATTGTGTTAATTGATGGCGATATGATTAATACACGAGCTTATGATGAAAATGTATATTATTGGTTTGAGAGTTCCAGATATACTAGTATATAATCACTAGTCCGCAAAACAAACCGAGAGGAATGTTCGTTGTGAGGAATGTGAATGCATGAATGTTTGAAGCAAAAGGTGAAGTTATGCCAACTAAGGATTCTAAGTTTAAAACATAAGTGGTATTGCATGTTGGGTTGTGAGTATTACATGACGAAAGCTGAAAAATAATCATGCCTTGGGACCTTAATTGATACAAAATTGTGATAATTTAGAATGTCTAATGGATTAAGGTAAAATATTGCAAATAAGTTTGTTTGAGGACAAACAAAAGGTTAAGTGTGGAGATGTGATCGTGTGATAATTATCGAGTGTTTAAATGACTTAAAATATGATGTTACATCATGATTATTGTGGAACAAGTTCACTTTGATTGTGTTTTGATTTGTAGGGATTGAAGCTAAAGAAGGCTTGTTTTGGAGAAAAAGGAGCAAAATATGGAAATACAAGAACTGAAGTTGAAAATAGCAAAAGTTACAAAAAAGGCCCAGTAAACCCTATACCGGCGTATGATACGCTGGGTATGGGCGTATGACACGCCGGTCAGCGTATTGGCGGCGTATTTGCGGGAATATTTGGAAAAATTACAGAAAGTTGAGCTTATGGAGGTTGAGGGGGGCGTATGATACGCCGACCCTGGGCATATCATACGCCGGTTGCTAACCAACTTCCGGATTTTGTGGAATTTCAAGATATTTAAACATAATCCAACCCTAACTCGAGGAACAACTTTCCAAACTCAATTCTTGATGATTCTAAGCTGATTCGTGGTGATCTCAAGCCTTCCCATTCATTCCAGATCATCTACAAACATTATCAAATCAAGATTGAAGATTCTGATGAAGACCATGCGTGGCTAGTTCCTTTCTGATTGCTTCTGGGAGAATCGATTATGTTAAAGTGAGACTTTTACTATGCTTTCATTAGGGTTTTGTTAAATGATGGGTTGAATGTAATTCTACATTTTGTTTAAAGTTAAGAGATTTGTTTATAAATAGAATTGCTTGTTGAGATTATTAGTTTTTCGGTTTTCTTGCATCGTGAACTCATTAAGATTGAGAAGTAGTTTGATATAGACGAATTAATAACATTGTGAATGAGAGAATCTTAAAAGTTTTATCATTTGTTATTACTTTAATCAAAAGTAAAAATCTTGGGAACTAAATCTTGACAAACCCTAGTGAGGCATAACTTGTTGATCTTGCATAATTGAGGATCCGAAAGTAATTGTTTTTTATTATTTAAGTAAATTCGTTTTAAAGTTCATTGCTTGTTACATTAATATTTAATAGATTGTTCAAAGTTTCAATTTTTAGTATTAAGTTCGTGTCTTTAAGTTAATCAAGTCGTATTTGTTAAATACTTTCCACATATTCCCTGTGGAGACGACCTTATTTGCCCTTACATAATAAAGGTAGCTAAGACCGATATAATAACTAGTTTTTGATCGAGTCTCAACACCCAGATCAAGTGGTGAACTAGCCAAGGAAGACAAATAGGAAACAAAGGTGTTACGTGGGTGGTATGGTCGGGCGGCGATGTGTGGTGATAGGGCTAAGCGGTGGTGTTGTGTGGTAGGGCTAGGTGGTGATGTGGTAGTGGTAGGAGGTGGGCGATGATATGGTGGTGGTGATTAGTACAACTAAATTTTGTTTTTTTATTTTTTAACACAAAGAGGTATTTTGATCATTTTACACACATTTAACGGTCAAAGTTAATACACATCCGCTTTAGGGACCATCGTTGTTATGTTTGTGTAAAGTTCTGGACCAACCTTGTAATTTCAAAAGGTTAGGGACCAAAAATAAAATCAGACCTAACCACAGAAACCACCCGTGTAATTAAATCCATAAAAAAATCATAATTTTCTAATTATTAAAAAACAATCACTGTACTAACTTTTTCACACATATATCTACTCTCTTTAACTCTCTACCCTCTACACTATAATGGAATCATCATCCGGATCTAACAAAAAAAAACAATTCCGACAGCCACGTCAAAAAACCCAACAATCACCACAACCATCGTCACAAGAAACAAACCTGTTCAACACCCTAGGATATCGTCTACAAATCCAACCGCGGTCTTACTACGACTAACAATTCTGCTACAACAAATAAGGAAAATTACTGATATTAAAACACATTCAACAATCTTCAATGAACCATATATAAGGAATCTTTTGGTTTGTTTTGAACATCGAATTCTTACGATTTCTAGCATAACTTTCTCGCATGCATATTCGTTTTTGAATGTTTTTGTCTTACCCGATTAAGTATTCCGAAGTACCACCAAAAAAATTTAATCTTAGAGTGAAAACATAATTTAAAGGTATCTAGACATACTCCAAACCAAGATACATAACAATTAATCCTAAACATATTATTGAAATTTCATAATTTATAAATTCCTAAACTATCATAAATGTCTTTCTATGAAGTTTATCATAGACCGTTTGTAGATATTTATTATAACACTAGGGTGCAATGGAAATTAGATTATGGTACATTTAGAAAAACTCTTTATTAAATATGAAAATGTGTTATCTATATCTATATATAATACTAAAAAGTAACTTAGTGGGACACTTGACACATTTTTAGGCCCTTAAGTTTATTTTTCTCGCATCTCTCTGCTCTTAAATAATTTCCTAAATTAAGATATATTAAATAATTTTAATTCTTTTTTAGATTAAATTTTTTAATAAATTAAAAAAGATGTCTTTTTATTAATGTTATTTTTAAAAAAGAATTTTTTATACAATTAATATTTTTTAAAACATCTAACTTTTTTAAAATATAAATATTTTTAAATTGATATTTTTAAAAAATAAAATTTTTTATAAACTAAAAATAGTTAAAATTAGGAGTTATACTAAAAAAAATTAAAAATAATATTTTTAATACGGTTTGTTTTGAAAATAATGTTTAACTTTTTTGGAAAGAAAGTTTTAAAACAAAAGTTTAAAAATTGATATCGTTATTTTATTACTTATAGCTATTACTCATATGTAATTTAATCATATCTTATTTTAGATTACCGTTTTATACTTCATAAAATTTTATTATATTTAATTTTTATTTTTTCAACCTGTATAATCTATATATAATACTAAAAGAGTAACTTAGGGGGACACTTGGCATATTTTTAGGCCCCCTAAGTTTATTTTTTCCGCCTCTCTCTCCTCTTAAATAATTACCTAAATTAAGAAATATTAAATAATTTTAATTCTTTTTTAGAATAAATTTTTAATAAATTAAGAAAGATGTCTTTTTATTAATGTTATTTTTAGAAAACAATTTTTTATACAATTAAAAAAATTTTCTAAAACATCTAACTTTTTTTAAAATATAAAATACTTTTAATTTGGTATTTTTAAAAACTAAAATTTTTATAAACTAAAAATAGTTAAAATTAGGAGTTATACTAAAAAAAATTAAAATAAAATTTTAATACGATTTGTTTTGAAAAAAATGTTTAACTTTTTTTGTAAAGAAAGTTTAAAAATAAAAGTTTAAAAATTGATATCGTTATTTTATACTTATAGCTATTACTCATGTGTAATTTAATCATATCTTATTTTAGATTACCGTTTTATACTTCATAAAATTTTATTATATTTAATTTTTATTTTTTCAACCCGTATAATACATGGGTTTACTAAATTTGGTATTAAATAAATAATAATCAACAACTAATAAGAGATATTATAAACATTTATAGCCCGATTCAACCCGATTCAATACTATATCTCTATATTTGATTACACAGTCAAAATAATTCGAAATTGATCTAATTATTACACATAACTTTTCAGTGTATATTATTTAAATCTTAATTTCTTCATACTAATATCCTCACACCCACTCAATATCTAGCTTACAATTTGACCCGTCAAAAGTATTCCTTTTAAGTTTAAAAGAAGACAGTTTTTTTTTGACTGTATATTTTCCTATGAAATAAACAAAGTTAAGGTCAATCTCTGTCAGGTGTCGGTTTATAATTGAAAGAGTTTATTTTTTCTGCATGATCAGTTTTATGTCATCTTGTCACAAGTTAAGAGTAAGATGGATTGAAGTTTTTAGCTTTAGATAATAAGTGTAAACCTACTAATGTTACTACCAATGTAGTTTACAATGATATTTTTACTCATTTGTGACCTTATAATCAAAAGTTGTTATGTCTTATTTAATATATAACACACTTGATTTTATTTTTATTTTATTTATTTAATAATTAACTTTTCACACTTTCGTATAATACAAGGGTAACTAAAGCTAGTTTACTATATACTATTATCATTTATTAGAAGATAGAATCGAAAAAATTAAATTGAAGAAGAGTAATATCATGACATTTGATATTAAAACTTCTTTTATTAGATACATAGATTAGATATACATATATAAATTCGAGAAAAGTTTAAATATAAAATCTTTTAAAACTAAAAAATGTAAAAAGTATTAGGATTTGACACGTGTTCTTGGTCAAAATTAGACTGGGGGCAACATTGGTAATGTTCCCCCTTCTCAAGTTGCATCTTTTGTTTAAACATTTATAACTTTTACATAGGACATTAACTTTTTTATAATAAAATTACACCATAAAAACATGCATTTTTTAATTTTTAAAACACGTATAGTGTTGATATAAAAAATAAAGTTTTTTACTCATTGTGTAATTTCATTAGGTCATTGTGTAATCTTCTGAATGATGAGTTGTCACACCCTCAAAATCCGCGTGCGAGGTTTTACCGCGAGGCGCGTGACATACCAGGATCTCAGTCATTAGTTACCAAGAACGACGCTATATGATTAATAAACAAAACCAGAGTTAACGTTTAAAATACTGCGGAAGCGTTTTTAAAACAGAAAACCCAAAACAAGTAGTATGTAAAGAGAATGCGCAAAACATACGCGCCCTAAACACAATTATTTAATAAAAAAGAAATCCCAAAATTGTAAACAAGGCAATGTAGACAACTCGACAATGCTGGTGTGCGTGCTCCTAGGCAACTGGCAACCTTAACCTGAGAATAGCATACTAAACAAGTCAACACATGGTTGGTGAGTTCAAGAGTTTGCGTTAAAATATAAACCAATCAACAGTTTCCAGAGCATAAGTAGTGTATTGCAATAGATAGCTAATCTATTAACATAAAAATATAATCATAGTGATTTCGCTATCGAAGCTGACTGTGTTACGTTTGTTGCCTCCCGTCACGACTTACCAGGTCGTGACGAATATGTGTTAGGACAAAATTGCACCCGTTTGACCTCGAGTCGCACAGGTGGGGCTCGTCAGACCCAGTAGTACTACCCAAAATTTCCCCGCTATTCAATATTAACAATCCGAAAGTGTGAGGACTTTCCATGGTAAACAGCACTATATCAATATTATACACACTCATATATAAAAGCGTTTGTGATCAACAGTATGTTATCTCCCCCAAAAGAGATTATGTAAAATGAGTGGGGAAAGAACTCACCTGATACGCGCAAGAATTAACTTAGAGCTTAACTTGAAAGAAAGAGGGAAAGACAACCTTCAAAGGTCACCTAGAATACAAGAGTACATAAGCACGTGTACACAAAATCAACATGAAACCCTAGTGCTCTACAAACCAAGGAACTCAAGGTTTTAGAAAGACAAGACACATTTGACCCAGTTGACCCGTTTGACCCGTTGGTGACATTATAGGTGATAACTCGTTAACACTAACACAACAGCATATCATACATTTTCACATACAACTTGATTACATATAGCACTTCATTTACCACATGTACCAACTAGATCATCATACAACTAGATATCATACAATCATACGAAACTCAACTATTATCATACATACAAAATGTTCATTCTTAATCAATCATCAATCCACAAAAGTCCTAGCTTACCTATATAACTCATACCATGATTTTTCCACTAACAGGCCAAAATAGGTAACAACCCAAATCAACATTCATACAACATAAACACACATTTAATCACCTTAGAAACCATCCATGAACACACTAGCATGATCCTAATATCCCAAACATGCTCAAATCATCCAATTCAAGGATTTGCACAATTAAAGTTTCCCTTTTGGGAAAGTTCATCCCAAATTCATCAAACTCACACTACATTCATGAATTCATCAATTATATACCAATTCGAGTCCATGACAACATCTAAACATGATCAAAACACTTAATCATCATGATTCATCAACGTCCAACACAAAAGTTACTATTTTTAGCAATGTATGAACTATACACATCTTCTTGATTTTCAATTGTTCATATCATCAACTTAGCATCTAATCATCATCACAAACACATCCATAACATTCATACATCATCAATCATCAATTCATGCAAAATAAAGTTACTATTCTTAGTAACCTATGAACATAAATCAAAATCGAAGCTTTCTTGCAAAATCGACGTTAACCAATATGCATACAACCTAACTAGCATCATTCAACACAAAACAACCAACATTCAACATCCAATTTGATCCAAAATCGCCTCAAACTCTCGGCCAAAGATGATCATGTGAACAAACAACCAAAATCCAAACTTTCTTGCATAATCAACGTTAACTAGCATGTATTCAATCTAACTAACATAGTAACATCCACAAACATTAAGGAATTCGACATCCAATCATCACATTCGAACCATAACCTCGGCCACATAAAAATACGTGAAAAGAGCACAAAACTAACCTTTAAATCGTGTGTTGGGCGAGGTTTGATGCTTGCTACACGTTTGAACCACTTGGAACTAATCAAGATCGATGTTTATTGCTTGGTTTAGGTCGAATTCGCAAAGGGAGAGGGGAAGAATGCAGGTCGCGGCCGATGGGGTGTTTAGGGTTGGGTTTTTGTGTTTAATCAACTAAGTTTTGCATAATTACCTTTTAACCCTTGCACTTTGTATTTTATAAGATTAAGCTTTTAACACCCTTTTAAGATGTTTTAACCACAATAATAAACATATGAACTAATATAACAATTATATACTTTATCTTTACTAGTCACACAATGCACGAATTAAATACACACGTTCCACGTTACGCGATAAAATTACAGTTAACATTTAAATCACATAAGCATAACTTAATAATCACATTGTTAACTAATTATCATCAATTTAACATTACTGATTATTGTTAAGTCACCAACGTTCAACGACAACTAGTGTGTGTGCACGACACGTGTATGCAAGACTTAACGGAACTAACGGAGTTTGGTAACTGAAAATTACCGGATGTCACATTATCCCCATGTTGAAAGAATTTTCGTCCCGAAAATTGCGTTACATGGTGAGTGTTCCATCACTGGTCTACTGCATTGGCACAAGGAAATCGAAATCGTGTGAGTTTTGGATGAGTTGTCACATCATCCCCATGTTGAAAGAAATTTCGTCCCGAAATTTAATCAATACCTTCGCCGGCTGGCATCGTCCTTTCGAATAGCTGAGGTACTTAAGCTTCATTTGGTCTTCACGTTCCCACGTGAATTCTGGTCCACGTCTCGAGTTCCAACGAACTTTGACAATGGGTATCTTGCTTTGCTTAAGCGTTTTCACCTCACGATCCATCACTTCGACAGGTTCCTCAATGAAACGTAATTGTTCATCTACTTGAACTTCTTCCAGTGGTACGACCATCGTTTCATCCGTTAAACATTTCTTTAGATTTGAAACATGGAATACATCATGGATTCCACTCAATGAATCAGGTAAGGCTAGTCGATAAGCCACTGGACCAATTCTTTCCACTATCTCAAATGGTCCAACGTATCTCGGATTAGCTTTCCTCGCTTACCAAACCGAACTACGCCTTTCCACGGTGGAGACTTTTAATAAAACCTTGTCACCAACTTGAAATTCCAAAGGTTTTCGTCGTTTGTCAGCATAGCTTTTCTGTCTGTCTCGCGCTGCGGCCATGCGGTTTCTTATCTGAACAATCTTCTCAGTTCTCGTGTACTAACTCGGGACCCGTTAATTGACTATCACCAATTTCAGCCCAGCAAACTGGTGATCTACACTTTCTCCCATATAAAGCTTCAAAAGGTGCTGCCTTTATGCTAGTGTGATAACTGTTGTTGTAAGAAAATTCCACCAATGGTAGGTGAACTTCCCAGTTATTCCCGAAGTCAATCACACAAGCACGTAACATGTCCTCCAAAGTCTGTATAGTACGCTCGCTTTGACCATCAGTCTGTGGATGATAAGCAGTACTCATATCCAATCGCGTACCTAAAGATCTCTGCAACGACTGCCAGAAGTGTGATGTGAAACGAGAATCGCGATCAGAAATGATTGAGATTGGTACTCCATGCCTCGAAACGATCTCCTTCAGATAAAGTCGGGTTAACTTCTCCATCTTATCTGTTTCCTTTATCGCTAGGAAATGAGCAGATTTTGTTAATCGATCCACGATAACCCATATTGTATCACAACCGTAGAAGTACGAGGTAACTTAGTAATAAAATCCATTGATATTGATCCCACTTCCACATAGGGATCTCGGGTTGTTGTAGTAGACCAGATGGTTTCTGATACTCCACTTTAACCTTCGAGCAGGTCAGACACTTGCTCACATAAGTAGCTACATCTGCTTTCATGTTAGGCCACCAATAGTGCGCCTTCAAATCGTGGTACATCTTGTCAGATCCAGGATGTATAGAATACTTGGACTTGTGAGCCTCACTCATGACCAAGTCTCTCAGATTCCGTGTAGAGGTACCCATAGTCTATCCATGAAGTAACGAATTCATCCGCTTTTACTTCCAATTGTTTTTCCATACCCTTAACGATTCAGACCCAATGTTTTCTGCTTTCAAAGCTTCTGTTTGAGCTCTCGGATTTGTTCAGGTAATTGCGTACTAATCGTTAGTTGCAGAGCTCGCACACGTCGAGGTTTAGCAGTCTCTTTTCTACTCAACGCATCAGCAACTACATTTGCTTTCCCGGGTGGTACTTAATAGCACAATCATAGTCGTTTAACAATTCCACCCAGCGTCTTTGCCTCATGTTCAACTCCTTTTGCTCAAAGATGTGCTGAAGACTCTTGTGATCGGTGTAGATGGTGCATTTGGTACCGTACAAGTAATGTCTCCAGATCTTTAAGGCAAAAACTACCGCACCCAGTTCCAAGTCATGGGTGGTATAGTTCTTCTCATGAATCTTCAATTGTCTAGAGGCGTAAGCTATCACTTTATCCCGCTGCATCAGGACGCATCCAAGTCCTTGAATAGAAGCGTCGCAGTAGACTACGAAGTCATCACTACCATCCGGTAACGCTAATATTGGTGCGCTACACAATTTATGTTTCAGCAACTGAAAAGCAGATTCCTGACTCTCACCCCATTTGTACGTCGTTCCCTTGTGAGTCAAGGCTGTGAGAGGTTGTGCAATCTTAGAGAATCCTTCAATGAATCGTCGATAATATCCCGCTAATCCAAGGAATTGTCGTATCTCACTCGGTGTCTTAGGAACAGACCAATTCTTTATCGCTTCAATCTTAGCAGGATCAACATGTATTCCCTTCTCGTTGACAATATGACCCAAGAATTGTACCTCACGTATCCAGAAATCACACTTAGAAAACTTTGCATACAGTTGTTCCTCTCTAAGTAATTCCAAGATCAAACGTAAGTGCTTCTCATGTTCTTCCTCGGTCCTTGAGTATATCAGTATGTCATCAATAAAGACGATAACAAACTGATCAAGATAGGGTTTGCACACGCGATTCATGAGGTCCATGAATACTGCTGGTGCATTCGTCAACCCAAATGGCATGACCAAAAATTCATAGTGACCATATCGTGTACGGAAAGCAGTCTTCGAGATGTCCTCTTCTCGAACTCTCAGCTGATGATACCCAGACCTCAGATCAATCTTAGAGTAATAGCTTGATCCTTGCAGTTGATCAAACAAATCATCGATACGAGGTAAGGGATATCTATTCTTGATAGTAACCTTGTTCAGTTCCCTATAGTCAATGCACATTCGAAATGTACCATCCTTCTTCTTCACAAATAGAACTGGCGCTCCCCAGGGCGACGAACTCGGTCGGATGAACCCTTTATCCAACAACTCTTGTAGTTGGGCAGATAATTCCTGCAGTTCGTTCGGAGCTAACCGGTACGGTGCTCTCGCAATTGGAGCGGCTCCTGGAGTCAACTCAATCTGGAATTCAACTTGACGATGAGGCGGTAATCCAGGAAGGTCTTCCGGAAACACCTCGGGAAACTCACGAACTACGGGATATCCTCTATCTTCTTTTCCTCAGTCTGTTTATCTGTGACGAGAGTGCAATATGGCTAGTCGACCCTTTCGTAACAACTTCTGTGCTTTCATAAACGAGATGATGCCTATCACCGCACCACTCCTATCACCTCTGACCGTAAGGACTTCTTCACCAATGGAATCCGTATGATCTTCTCGTGGCATATGACTTCTGCTTGTTTATCGGAAAGCCAATCCATGCCTACTACCACATCAAAGCTTCCTAAGTAACAGGCATGAGATCTATGGTGAATGTATGACCAGCAAGCTCTATCTTGCAGTCTCTAAGAATATGCGTTACGTGAATCTGTGTCCGTTAGCTAACTCTACGGTGTATTTAGATTCTAAGGCTGAGGGCATATCACTTAAAAGACTACAGAACCTAGTGGACACGAAACTTCTATCGGCTCCGGTATCGAATAATACGGTAGCAAAACAACCATTAACCGAAAATTTACCAGTTACTGTTGTAGGGTCGTTTAGAGCCTCACCTGAGCCAATGACGAAGGCTCTTCCTTTGGCTCCATTGTTGTTATTGCCTACCATTGTTGTTGCCATTGTTATTGTTGTGTGTTGTTCCCATTGTTGTTGTTGCCATTACCATTCCTCTTAAGCTGGGGACAGTTGCGTTTGTAATGGCCTTCTTTTCCGCACTCAAAACAACCTTTCGGAGTTTCTTGTGATTGTTGAGGCTTCTCATCAGTTCACCCCGACAGTCTTTGGCTGCATGACCAATCTTCCCACAACGTTGGCACTTGAAGTTATCACATCGACCACATGGTGGTAGTTACACCGGTTGCACTTCGGCAGTCTTCCACCATACCCACGGGTCCTTGATTTGAGGGAGTCGCCTGGTTGAAGCTTCGGTTGTTATCGAACTTCCGTTGTTGTTGCTGACTTTGCTGCTGTTGTTGAGGTTGAGATTGGCTGCTGGATGACGATCCCTTGTTGCTTGAACCATCCCACTTGCGTTTCTGTCGGGCACGCTTGCCACCGCACCTCGTTTGGGTAACCGTCCTTGCTCAACTGCCTGGTCAGTCAGCCTGTGGGCTGTTCGGATAGCTTGTTGTATGGTAGTGGGGTTAGAGGCAGTTACCATACTTTGAATTTCGGGCACCAATCCCCGTATATAATGCTCCACCCTCTTGTGCATTTCATTCACCATCCCTGGGCATAAAGTGGCTAACTCATGAGTACGAGTCGTGTAGGCTTCAATTTCTGAGCCTTGCATTTTGAGTTGCCAGAACTCAATCTCCAGTTTCTGCACTTCATTTCGGGGGCAATATTCTTCAGTCATGATTCCTTGAATTCATCCAAGGTAGTTCATTGGCCATGGCTTGACCCAGCATTTGTACCTGGGCATTCCACCAGGAAAGTGCTGCGCCTTCCAATGTCCCGGTGGCATACTTCACCTGATCAGCAGGCGGGCAGTTGCATTCGCGAAGACAGACTCTGTCTTCTCAAACCACCTTACAAGCCCTACAGCTCCTTCCGTCCCTGTAGGTATGGGGTTTACAGTCCATGAAGGACTTGTAGGTACATGGTGGTGGTCCTGTTTTGACAACCCAAACATTAGTCAGATATCCTAGACAAATAACTAGGATAATCAGTTTAACCTCTTGTTTCATTTACCTGCTGGTTGTCCCGGTTGGGCAGCAGCCACTGCCGCCTGAACATGTTCGTTAATTAATGCCGCCAATTCCGCAGGCGTCATGTTTATGGCTCCGGCTCCACGGCCTCCGGCGCCACGTCCACGACCACGCCCACGTCCTCTTCCACGTGCGTCCATATTTCACTTTAAAATTCACAATACAATAATGAGTAACATCCAACACATTAATCTCATCAAGGTACAGTAAACAATAAGAAATAATGCATTCACCACAACCACAACATTTATAACAGAAATAATAATCAAAGATAAATAAATTGCAATTGAGTCACAAAATATTCCATCAATGTCAAAATTTAAGTTTGTCAGTTGGGTGGGAAACAACCCTTCCCACATAGGTTTCAAAGAAAAGAAACACTACATAGTCTAAGTCATTTAAAAGGTAGGATCAGTCCAGTACATCAGATCCGTCACTGTCCTCATCCATCTCTACTGTTCTTCTTCGGGGGCTCCTCGGGTTCTTCTTCTGGGTCTTCCTCATCAGGGTCCACCAAAGGTGCAGGGGCTTCAACAATCTGAGTGTGCTGCTAGCTGTGCCTCTAAATCAGCAAACCTATCATCGATCACCATTATGGTGATCTGTGCGTCCATGCGCCACTAAGTGCTACCACGTTGCCTGCCAGCGTATGATGTCCACCAATGGCCATCGAAAGTCGCTCCTGAAGCGTATCTACCTGGAAACGCAGCTGACGCATCTCAGATCGTAATGCAGAGTTCTCATCAGTGAGTCCTCTAATCCGCTGTCGCTCTGTGTCCAGTGTGGCTACTAGGGCTGCAAATGCCTGCTCCAGAGGGATGCTCAAAGTAGGAAGTGTAGGCAAAGTAGAGGCGGTTGATGACCTAGTCCTAGGTCGTGTAGGTGCTACTGGTGGTACGCGTCTCTATAAGCCATACGGTTTATGTAAGTGGGGTAGTAGAAATCCCAGTTACGCGGAGGATCGAGCTCAGGAGGTATGAAAGGCTGATCCCAGTCTATCTCGCTAGGAGGATAAGGATGTCGAGGCCAGTTAAATCCCTATCCGGACGGGAGAAGTAGGAGGTGACTCAGATCGTGCAGGTCTCTTGCCTAAATTCTGGACGACGATGCCATGCTGCGAAGTACGTGTTGCGTATGCCAATGAGTATACAGTAAGGAGAGTAAGCGATAAGTAACTAACAACTGTGCGGTTATAGTCTAGTGTGTGTATGCAACCTAGTTCCCTATAACCAATGGCTCTGATACCAATCTGTCACACCTCAAAATCCGCGTGCGGGGTTTACCGCGAGGCGCGTGACATACCAGGATCTCAGTCATTAGTTACCAAGAACGACTCTATATGATTAATAAACAAAACCAGAGTTAACGTTTAAAATACTGCGGAAGCGTTTTTAAAAAGAAAAACCCAAAACAAGTAGTATGTAAAGAGAATGCGCAAAACATACGCGCCCCAAACACAATGTTTAATAAAAAATAAAATCCCAAATTTGTAAACAAGGCAATGTAGACAACTCAACAATGCTGGTGTGTGCGTGCTCCTAGGCAACTGGCAACCTTAACCTGAGAATAGCATACTAAACAAGTCACACATGGTTGGTGAGTTCAAGAGTTTGCGTTAAAATATAAACCAATCAACAGTTTCCAGAGCATAAGTAGTGTATTGCAATAGATAGCTAGTCTATTAACATAAAAATATAATCATAGTGATTTCGCGATCGAAGCTGACTGTGTTACGTTTGTTGCCTCCGTCACGACTTACCAGGTCGTGACGAATATGTGTTAGGACAAATTGCACCCGTTTGACCTCGAGTCGCACAGGTGGGGCTCGTCAGACCCAGTAGTACTACCCAAATTTTCCCCGCTATTCAATATTAACAATCCGAAAGTGTGAGGACTTTCCATGGTAAACAGCACTATATCAATATTATACACACTCATATATAAAAGTTTGTGATCAACAGTTGCTATCTCCCCAAAAGAGATTATGTAAAATGAGTGGGGCAAGAACTCACCTGATACGCGCAAGAATTAACTTAGAGCTTAACTTGAAAGAAAGAGGGAAAGACAACCTTCAAAGGTCACCTAGAATACAAGAGTACATAAGCACGTGTACACAAAATCAACATGAAACCCTAAGTGCTCTACAAACCAAGAACTCAAGGTTTAGAAAGACAAGACACATGACCCAGTTGACCCGTTTGACCCGTTGGTGACATTATAGGTGATAACTCGTTAATACTAACACAACAGCATATCATACATTTTCACATACAACTTGATTACATATAGCACTTCATTTACCACATGTACCAACTAGATCATCATACAACTAGATATCATACAAGTCATAGAAACTCAACTATTATCATGCTCATAACATCCAAAATGTCATTCTTAATCAATCATCAATCCACAAAAGTCCTAGCTTACCCTATATAACTCATACCATGATTTTTCCACTAACAGGCCAAAACAGGTAACAACCCAAATCAACATTCATACAACATAAACAACACTTTAATCCCTTAGAAACCATCCATGAACACACTAGCATGATCCTAATATCCCAAACATGCTCAAATCATCCAATTCAAGGATTGCACAATTAAAGTTTCCCTTTTGGGAAAGTTCATCCCAAATTCATCAAACTCACACTACATTCATGAATTCATCAATTCAATATATACAATTCAAGTCCATGACAACATCTAAACATGATCAACAACACTTATCATCATGATTCATCAACGTTCAACACCAAAAGTTACTATTTTTAGCAATGTATGAACTATAAAACATCTTCTTGATTTTCAATTGGTCATATCATCAACTTAGCATCTAATCATCATCACAAACACATCCATAACATTCATACATCATCAAATCATCAATTCATGCAAAATAAAGTTACTATTCTAGTAACCTATGAACCATAATCAAAATCGAAGCTTTCTTGCAAAATCGACGTTAACAATATGCATACAAACCTAACTAGCATCATACAACATCAAACAACCAACATTCAACATCCAAATTGATCCAAAAATCGCCTAAACTACTGGCCAAAGATGATCATGTGAACAAAAACCAAATCCAAACTTTCTTGCATAATCAACGTTAATAGCATGTATATCAATCTAAATAACATAGTAACATCCACAAAACATTAAGGAATTCGACATCCAATCATCACATTCGAACCATACCCCTCGGCCACATCAAAATACGTGAAAAGAGCACAAAACTAAC